>CANXYI010730615.1:0-10305 GCA_948208565.1 Hura crepitans
AGGTGACACAGTACAGCGGGTGCAGCCGCCTAGGTTCAACATTGAACCACTGTACTACATGATATTCTATCATGGCCTTGAGATGGTTTACGGACCTACCTCAAGTGTTCCACTACAGGTATTTTATTTATGGGTACAGAAATGGGTCATAGACTGTTTCTGTCCTTCGCTACAAGTCCCGGTACAGGCTATGGTAGGTGCAGCTATCTAGGTCCTAAAAGTGGGCCACTGTACATTGTATATCCCTTTTATCCAGTGTTTTTAAGTGTGATATGTCTATCATGGGCCTATAACATAATTAAGTTGATGATAATAAGAATTTCAGTCTTTAAATTTCTTAGAAGAGTAATTATATTCAGGTAATACATGTTGCTTGTGAAACCATATTTGTATGTATAAATGACATATTTTGTTTGGTATATTCCACCACTGAGTTTTATACTCAGCGTATCGGTGTTCCGATGCACAAGTTATAGACAGAGGAGCTGACAGCATCAAACAGGGAGCACAGTGTAGCTAATCACATGTCCTTTTTGGTATTTTGTTTTCTTTCTTTTAAGGGACGTATAGGGAGGCACTTATGTATGTATATATATAAGTTGTATATTCAGAGTTACAGTATCATATAAGAAAAAGTTGTTCTGTGAATGCATGCTTGTTAGTGGGTCTCTGACCCTATGATTGAGTGTTGCTGAATGATGATTGTGATTTGGAGGACCAGAGGGTCCAGTGGAGTATGTGGTTGATATGTTGGTTTAGAAGTGTTTTCTTATAGGTTTAAATTTGGGTTAAGTAACAGGGCAGCCGTTATGCTGCCCGAATATCTTAAATTGTCTGGTAATGCTTGAAGATGATACTTCAGAATTACAGACACACAGGAGAGTATACAGAAAAGTTCAAAATGTGATAAATGATAAGATATGACTTAAATGGCATAATAGGTATAGGAGTTAAATGAAAGGCCCTTGGGGAAATCCTAGGATAGGTGACCTCAATGGGAAGTAACACTCCTTATCAGTTCAGGTAGAACGGGTAGGGGGTGTCACAATGGCACTATTCTGGAGCCTCAAATCACTAGCATTACAATCGCTCCTAGGTCTCTGTACACTTGTTACCTCTATACCTTGCACTTCAGGCCCTGCTTCTCAAGTATTCTTGCTTTTGCCTTCTAGATGTAGTTTTTGAACATGGTTCCTTACTTTATCTTACATTGTAGCCTTTTGCTCTTACTTTTGAGGGTGAGCTTCCTTCTTCTAAGATGAAGTCAAGGACCACTTCTAGGACTCGAGGACCTTAATTTTCACCTCCTCCTTTACGTACTCCTAAGTGTTAGACTTTAACTCTAACTGCTAGCTCTTCATCGATGCCTGGTTAAGTTGTTGCACTTTTACTGATGTACCTAAGCTAAGTTATATGTGTTATGATATTGATGATTAGATGACCTTTGCGCGCCTTAAGATCGAGGACAACTGGCTACTGCCATTTAAATTGAAAAACACCATATTAGTATGACCTTTATAACCTTTTTTGTTTGACATATTGATTGTATAAGACATTTCTTATTTTGGTTTTGCCACGTTAGGAGGGCTTCAATTAAAAGGATTGCCTGGTTAGTGGATGTAACGCCTCAAAAATTTCGACAATTATGAATAGTATTTTTCCTAGGATGAATAGTATTCCTAAGACCCATGATACACTGAAGCTATTAAATGGAAGTATTAATCTCAAAGTAATTTTGGGCAAAGTTTGAAATCAATCGTAGGCGTTTTGTGTGGTTAGAAAAGCTAAGAAAGTTTTCACAGTAGTGAGGCAGAGCTGAATCGTAAATTATTTTTAAAGTTGCTCAAAAAATTCCAAAAGTTATACAACCTGATACTTAAAAATTCTAATGAGCCTAGTGGCACTAGAATTAGAATTTTTAGAATCAGGTAACATAAAAAGTCACATATTTAATTAGTTTTCTTTATTTTTCGAGCTTCAGTTTTTAGAAGAGCATGGGGAATAATAAAAGTAAATTTATCGAATAAAAATAGAATTATTTAGGTATGGAAAAAACAAGGGAAATGGGAGAAAATGGAGAGAAAGATGAAATAAAAATAAATAAGTAAATAAAAGGAAGTATAAATAGTCTAAAGGAAATAGAAAAAGTCAACTTTTTATTTAATCTTCTTCTTCTCTCCTTCTCACTCAATGAAGACAACTACTTTTCTTCTTCCTCCTCCTTCATTTTTTCATCCTTGCTCCTCCATTAAAGCCTCATCTCTACCACTAAAATGAAATTATAGAAGCTTCACACCTTTAGACACTATTAAGAATTGAGATATCTAAAGGGAATCGCCCGAAATTCTAAAATTTTCGAGCTTATGAATAGTAACCTATTTTAGTTTAGGTAAGATATTCCAAACTTGGTTATTTTTCCTAGGTTCTAGTGGTGCCTAATAAGGGGTTTATGATTTTAGACTTAATTTTGCTGCATCAAATGATTTATTATGAATTTTCAAAGATTTTTTTGATTTAGGTTAGGATTTTCGAATAAAACCATGATAAGGGCATATCGAAGGTGTAGATGGACCTCAAGTTTCCTCCTCAACCACCTTGAAAAGTTGAAATAGGATTTGTAATTTTGTTCATAAACATTAAATTTCCATAATATGCATATTATGTCATAAATGATAATAAATGTTGTATGCCATTAATATGATGCATTTTATGAGTTATATGGATTATGTTATATATGTCAATATGTTTAGACTGATAAGAATTGATTAGGATCAAGTAAATATGCCTAATGTGCTTAATATGGCATAAAATACCTAATATGGAAGTAAATAAGGTTAAAATTGGTTGACATAATATTTGGGTCTAATTATGTATTAAATGATATTAAATCATGTTTTTGACATATATGACTATAAATAGAACTGTGAGAATGAATTAGAAATGAACAATGCTCAAAATATACTTAATTGGCCTAAATGGATATAATATGGAAAAATGGCTTTATTTATACATATGTGAGTATTCCTCATGATATTATGATTAACAATTATTCCTGCATAATATGCAAGATGAATGTGTTAATTATAGGCATCTTGTGAATATTGGCTGAATGAAATATAATGCCTATCTAAGTGTGGTCATTTTTGTCTGAATTGCTTTAGTAAATGCATAAATGTGTTATGTGTGTACATATCATTGGAAAAAGATAGATTAATGCATTGCAATGAGTTTTGTTATAGAATATAATAGTTGTAATAGCTGTAAACTTACCTTATATACTTAGACTAATTAATAGGGATTTATTTCTATGTTTGGCTCTCTCTAAGTTTATATGTTCACAAGAATTATACTAATAAAGAGTCTAAAATATTTTCTATTTTACATCATCCGTTCGATAAGATTAAATCATGAATTATGATGAAATGAAGTCATTTAAGGGGTGAAATAATGATAATATGATATTTGAGGTTTTGCATTATGGATGGTCAAATGACTTAAAATGTAAACATTATGTGTGTTGTATATTGCCATAAGTTAAATAATAAATAAGGATGTGTTTGCCTAGTGGCTGAATGACATGAATGGGCATGAGGCTTGTAATTTTTATGTAATGAACACTAATTAGGTGTATGTAAAGGTTATAATTAAGCCCAATTAGATCATTGGGTGAAAGGCATTATAATAGTGAATGTGCAAGGAAATACATGATACATGATAAGGTGTGCATATATATGTTTTCCTCATTGTTATTGATTATGAAAATGAATGGTAACATATAAGCAATGAAGTTTTGGATCAAATTATGTTCTAAAATTAGGATATAACTTAAAAGTGTTATTTAACACTAGTTATGCCATATTATGAGTAAATTTATGAACAATGAGATAGAAAGGGCCTTAAATGGGTTTATGACCTCAAATGAAAGTGTATATGAATAATACATTTTGTAAAACCATTAATGAGATGGAAAATAATGCTCGGATATGTGTATAATGTAAATATAGCATAAAGGTACATAAAAGGCTTATAATTAACAAAATAAGATTTTAAATGAAATGTACTAGTTTTAGTCAATTAATGACTAAAATAAGTAAGTTAAAAACTATTTAAGCTTACTTAATAATGTGAAATTAAAAGACACCAATTTTGTCCCATGAGATGTAACAACCAAAGAATGGACAGGTTAACTGATCACTTAGGGATATAGTAATTGCTAGGGCACTTCTATGTGTAAATGATGATCTAAGGGTTGCCTTTTAGTTTTATAAATGAATTTATATTAAAGTCTTTAGATTTATGCAGGTGCAGCCACCATAAGGTCTCATAGGGGCCACTACATAATTATATGTTAGTGTAGCCATTGAAAGGTTCGTAAGGGGCCACTATATAATTTTATGCTAGTGTAGTAGTCAAAAGGTCCAAAATATTGGCTACTCCTCATTTCTTGATCCCATTATCCATAGGTTTGAGGTTACTTGAAATGGGCTTAAATTAATAAGGCAAACAACTAAATCAACAGTTAATGTAAGTCGCGATAGTTAATATGATAGTTAAGTGCATGTATGAATTGATAATAACTTAATTTAATGAATGGTTGGTTTTAAATGCTTATTTGCCATATATCTATGATATAAATGTCATTATACATTATATATGCCTTTTGGTCATAAACATGGCATATCACCAATATGCTTAAGTATTATGAAATACGTTGATTGATCATGCATGGACATGGATTTTATATACATAAGGTATTTTAAAATGCTCATTAGCACATATTATTTTGATTACACCACTAAGCATTAGCTTAGTGTATTGTTTATTTATAAAGCATATGTAAGAAGACTTTTGATACTCAATTCTTGGGACATCTAGTATATCAAGAGAAGGCCTTTCGTTTGGTAAAGATTCTAACTGTATATGGTATGTGATTTTTAGGTAGCACCCAATGTGTAATATAAAAGGAATAGGCCTAAATTATACTTAAAGGTTTTAATTTTGATTTCAAAGATTGTAAACCTTTATAAGCTATTAAATTGTGTATTATTGTACGATATCTCTTTATATGGTTGAGATATCTTGTGATTTTATTGTGTGTTGTTGGAGTGATCAAACGATCATAAAAAGTTATGAAATTGTGTGAAATGTATATAGAAGTGTATTTTTGTCATGAAGGTTACTATTCAAAATTTGGGATAGTACTTGGTACGCCCATTATGTTGCTAGAATTTTGGCACTAGAATTCCCAATTTCTAAATATTTAACATTGTTTGAAACATATATTCACACATAAATGTTTTGATATGAATATTTCATAACATGTAATAAGAATAAGTAATTTGGAACATCTCGATATATGTCCACACCTTAGTCAGGCTCAGTGATTGGCTAGCATTCAAATTAGGTAAAGGGTGCCATAATAGAGGCCTCTAGGTGATCGATGGTAGATAAGACGTGCATTCTTACTATAAGTATTCTCCTGTAATTGTTAGTTAAGTATATATGTGTGTATGGTATTCATAATGCACTTAAAATGTCTTGATCCTCATTCTCCTTACAAAATAAGCTGACTAAGAGGGTGGATGTGCTCTGTGATGCTTGGATGAAGTTAAGGACATTGACGATTTTTGAGAAGTTAGTGATCTCCTTAGAAAATAAGGATATTGAGAGCGAGGAGGAAGAATGAGGAAAATGGCGGCCTTAGTTTTTTTTTTTTTTTTGCTGATAAGGCCTTAAAAATTTTGAATGTACATATATTAAAACTTTTGATACAACATGTACATTTTATTTGTTTGACTATATAGAAATTTTTACAATAAATCATATTATAAACAAAAGTATACAAAGAAAAATCCTTGCTCATATGACATTCCACATGGTAAGGAGTTCCTGAGCTAAAATTTAGGCCATCCATATAACTAGGGAGCTAAAGCTTAATAACTTTTTATAACATTTTGTCATTGAGATATAAAGCCTCTGTCTATGCTTTGAGGGCCTTTGATGAACACCTCATTTAGTATCATCCCAATCAAAACCATGACAAGTGATTGCGATTAAAGGGCCATGGCATCATAAAGTATGGTAAGATGTTTGTAATTTATATAAGATCCATCAAAAGCTGTTTATAATTCAACTAAGGATCGATCAGAAGATATCTTTAATTCATATAAGATACATTAGAAGAAATCTATAATTCATATAAAATCCATTAAAAGATATGACAACCTTTAACTTATCTAGTGAAGACCGATGTATTGCCCTAATTAAAGGATTATTGCTTGCCTTTCTTGTCTAGATCCTTGGTTTTCCTATGTCTCATTTGCTTTATCATGTTAAAAGACCCCTTTTTAGCATTTTAAAGTTTCATCTTTGAAGGCATGGCCTATGTGGACTCCTTTTCTCTTGCTATTATGGTTTATGTAGACTTGGTTTGGTGTATAGTTCATATTTGCTTGATAAACTTCTGTGCAGTCGTACTTTAAAAAGTGGTCCATGTAGAGCTTGATGTCGATTTCATCTATTTTATGGCCATGTGTTTAGGATTCCTTATCCTTGTGTTATTAGGAATAGTATTATTTTATTACCTATAAATACCATCCTTTTCATGCCTTTCATGCTATCTTCATCATGCCTTTATCTTTTAGCCATCAGTTGTCCAAAGTTTTAGATTCCCATGCCAATTTGAATTTTCCAATTCTTACTCGCTTTTTTGCTTTTATATTTTTTAGGAAGGTAAAGATAAACCCTAATTTTCTTTATGCCACCTTTCATTTCTTGGATCCCATTTTTCATTTATTCATCTTTAATGATTAAGAGATTGTTCCCACACTTATGGAATGTGCTGCTATTATGAACTTTGACATTTTTCTAGATATACCTCTTATGGTCCCATCTTTTGCCAATTATTACCTCATGGACATTATGCTAGCATTCAGGGTTCACCTTTAGAAGCTCAAAAGATTATTATGGGTGTAGGTCTAATTTCTTTATAGACGATTCTTAATTTTACTAATCAATTTTCACTTGGTTCTATAGAGTGGGTGAAATGCATGTTGTTAAGCATAGTTGGTAACTTATTTATGGTCACTTTTAATAACGAGTGATATGACTACAAAGTGTTTCAAATTATGATTGGATGATATTTTAGGAATAATCATTTTGTTGTCATTGCAGCTTAGACCATCAGTGGATTGGATGCTTTAAAAAAAGGTGACATCAATTTCTTTGCTAGAAGTCCTTTGATCGTATAAGTTTAGTCCTTTACTTATATAGCCTATTTAGGTGTTCCCTCTAGCTTTTGTTTCTTTGACCAAATTTTATCCTAGCATGCCCGTGAGGTTTTTCATACTAGCAAGTTTGCCTAACTATAATGTATGTAAGTAAAGGCTTTGAGAACAGTACTTTTGAGGCTCGTTAATTGTACCTAGAGTGCCAGGTCACTTTCCTGAGGCATAAGGTGGGGTGCACTGGTCATGAAACTTTGAGGGGCTTAAAAATGATAGAAATGATATAATTTAAAATTTTGGCATATCAAATAAATTATTTTAGGCTAAAATCTAATGGTCTGTAGGTTGAGATGGACTTAGGCAAGGAATGACCCAAGATATGCCTAGACAAACTTGAAAATACCATACTATAAAGGTCAAAAGTTCCCTTTAGGCTATTCATGAAGGAATTTTTAATTTTTGAGGTTTTTTTCTATTTTTCCTTAATTTTATGATTTTCACAAAAATCAAGAAATTGATTAATTGTCCTATTGAAGGAATTTTGACTTATGATTTTATGAGTCATTAAATTGGCCCAATCGAGGATTTTTAAAACTAATATAACAATTTTTGAGGTTCATGTGAATTTTTAAAATTTTTTAAAGTTCCCAAAAAAATCGAGATTTCGAGGTGCTCGGGTGAAATGTGTCACCACTCAAGCTTCCCTAGCCACTAAAAAATGGGTGCTTAGTGGCCACTACCCCACTTAGCCGATTGACACATCACCCATCTCTAATTTTTTCTTTTTTCTTCTTTCTCCACACAACACAACTTCTCCCTTCTCTCCTCCACTTTTATGGCTTTTTAACCATAATTCATTGCCCAATTATCATAAAAAATTACTTTAATTAGTTAAAAATTTGTCTTTCAAGGTTTGGGAAGCCATAAACATGAATAAAACTCAGGAAAAATCAAAGAAGTTGTATGTACACAAGAGGATACTTGGAAAATCAAGTTTATGTGCAAGTGGTTTTTCCTATTTTTCATTTTTTATAAGGGGATTTCTCATTCTAAGGGTGTTTATGTTCTTAGATTTTCATTTGGAGGTCAATGGAATTTTCTATGATTTTTCTAAGCCATAGAAATGTGTATGTAGGCCAAGGTGGAGTTGATGTTGAATAAGGGAAATAAAGGTGTTAAAGTGTAGGCAAGAGTCCATTTCAAGTGTAGGTATGTGAATCTGAGGTATTTGAGGCATGCCATAATTAATTCATGTTTAATATGTGTGGAAACCTTGTATGCAATTAGCGTTTATGGTGAGTAATATGTTTGTAATGGTGATTTGAGAATACATTTATGTTATTACCATGTGAATTGAGTGATTCGTTTGATGATTTAGTGGAAGGAACTATGGGAAAGGTATGGCTTGACTTTGGCTAAGAGGTTGTATATGTGTGTGTGGTGTATTATTGAATGTGTACATAAGGTTTATCATGAGCAATGATGTGCAGGTTATAGGATTTAATGGTTTATATGTGTTTATAGTGAGAAAAAGCATGGTTGTGGGTTGTGCCATGAATGGCCGAGAGGTATGTTAGGGTACCTTTGATTGCAAGTTGTGTGTATGGCATGGTGGCAAGGTGTAAGGGATAAGAAATTATATGTTAGGCATGGCATTAGATGTATATGTGCTGAATTTGACAAAAATCTACATGCATTTGTGGAACTATAGCAAGGCCAAGGCATGCATGTTGTATCTTATGGCATAATGTGCATGGGATGTCATGTGTATATTTATGTATATACTAGAACATTGTTGTATGGCATGTGTATGTGTTAAACTATGGGAATGCGCATGTGTGTGACATTAATTTAGTTGTGACTAAGCGGTATGTTATTGTTATTATGTATGTGTGTATGTGGACATGGTATATGACATCTAAAAATGGCATGACATGATAGACATAAATTATGTAACATGAGGTTGCCATGAAATTGGCATAAATATGTGAATAAGCATGGTAAAATAATTAGTTATATAGGTAAAGAAATTGTGTTCATAATTGATTGAAGAATGGTTTGAGAATGGCTTAAAATAGGGATGGTAAAAATGACTTATAATGGACTTCTATAATGACATGATTTTAGACATAAGTTTAGGACAATTTGTGTACTTGGTTTAAAATGACTTTAGGGGCACTTTTAATTCTAGTTAAAATGTATAGAATTACATGAATTTGGGGCCCACAGTGGCATGTGCTAATAAATTATAGTGGTATGGATGAATGTCCAGAAAATGTTGACCATGGACTTATAATTGTGTACAAAAAATTAAAAGTGACCTATAATTATCTTAAGAAAATGGTTAATTGGAAGTTAAACTTGAAATGGCCCATAACTTAACAAAATTGGACTTGGAATAATGGTATAAAATGGACTTAGATTGGACTTGGAATTGTCTAATAAATTGTCTAAAAAGTGGCTTAGAAAATAGACTAATACAGTTCGGTTGGATCGAAATAGACCTGTAACTATCTGGGTCAAAATTCAACTATTAAAATAAATTCATAATTATCTATTGATCAACCCTAAATATTATAAAATGATGATTAGTAAATAAATATACCTAAAATAAAGGCAAATAGTTTATTAGTTAGACACCCGCTAGATAGGTTAACCGGTTAACTAAGGATTAGTAGTTGTTAGATATCTAATGATTATTTGTTGGATATTAGGAGGTCTATAGACTAATATCTACTATCCTTTATATATGTTTGATGGTTATATATTGGGATATTATAAGGTCTATAGACTGATCCCTATTATCCATTAGAAATACATAATGGTGATTGATAGATATTGGGAGGTCTACAAACTAATCCCTGCTATTCACAGAGTGACTTGCTATTGATTATTGGGATATTAGGAGGTCTACGGACTGATCCCTAATATCCCCTATCTAGTATTAAGAGGTCATTGTTAACTAATCCCTACTATCAAATTGGGTTGGTGCAGTAGTCAGGGTCTAAAATATGGGCCACTACATAATTTTTTAGTTCCCTCTTAGTCTAGTATCTTTAAGTGTAGTCTATCTAGTCGG
>CANXYI010730634.1:0-10667 GCA_948208565.1 Hura crepitans
TGGCTTTGATTACGATACATGGTGATATAACGGCTTATATTCACTCGATGACATTTTTAACTTTAGAAATTCATAAAAAATTCTATAGACCTCTAAAAATTCTCATTTTAGTTTTAAAAATCCTCAATTAGTATCACTAAGGCTCACATAAAATTTCAAGTCAAAATTCAATAGTTGACTTTTTGATACTATTCACCTACCAAAATAAAATATTTTGAAAAAATATCAAATGACCTCAAAAAATTAAAATTCCTTCTCCACTATACTCATTGGAATTTTTGAGGTTTAGGGTATGGTATTTTTGTTTTCGTCCTAGCACATCTCAGGGTTGTCCCGGCACAAACTTATTTTACCTCCTTATCAACTAGTTCTCGATCTGAAATGAATTTTTAGTTTTGCTAAATTTTTAAATTCTTTCATTTTACCCATTTTCAGGCCCATCAAAATTTTATGGCCAATACGCCTCTTTTTGGCCTCATGGTGATGCCCCGCACTATAGGGAACATCACTCGGGCCCAAAAGGTACTGTTCATAAGACCTTGGCTTACAGGTATTACAATCCTTCCCTTCTTAAGAAATTTCATCCTTTAAATTACCTGTACTAAAAAGGTGAGGATATTGCATCTGCATCTGCTCCTCGCTTTCCCACGTCGCCTCTGTTGTATTATTGTGCCTCCATAACACCTTTACCAATGGAATTGACTTATTCCTCTGCTGCTTTATTTCTTTGGCTAGGATCTGTAGCGGTTCCTCCTCATATGTAAAATCTGGCTGCACTTTTATCTCTTCAGTAGCTATGACATGCGCTGGATCTAATCGGTATCCCCTCAACATTGATACATTAAAGACATTATGTATCTGCTGCAACTCTGGTGGTAATGCAAGTCTATATCCCAAGGGACCTACTCTTTCTATGATCTCGTAGGGCCTAATGAATCTCAGACTGAGTTTTCCTTTCTTGCCAAATCTGAGTATCTTTTTCCATGGGGACACTTTCAAGAATACCAGATCACCAACCTCGTGTTCAATATCTTGCCTTTTTAAGTTAGCGTATGATTTCTATCGATATGAGGTGGCTTTCAATCATTCCTTGATAACCTTGACTTTCTCCTTGGCATCTCTAATCAAATCAGATCCAATAACTTTACTTTCTCCCACTTCACTCCAACAGAGAGGAGTTCTACATCGACGACCATACAAGGCTTCATATGGTGCCATACTTAAGCTTACTTAGTGGCTATTATTGCATGCAAACTTAGCCAATGCCAAATACTAATCCCAGTTGCCTTTAAACTCTATGGCACATCTTCACAACATATCTTCTAACACTTGTATTACTCTCTTTGATTGTCTATCTATTTGAGGATGGAATGTGGTACTGTAGGTCAATCGAGTGCCCAAAGCTTCTTGTAACTTCTTCCGAAACCTAAAAGTAAATCTCGAGCCCCGATCTAAGATTATTGATGTTGGCACTCTATGTAATTACATAATCTCATTGATGTACAATCTAGCCAACTTCTCTAAGGAATAGTCTATTCGAACTAGTATAAAGTGGGCTATCTTCGTCAGCCTGTCCATAATCACCTATATGGCATCACACTTACTCCTAGTTAATGGAAATCCTATGACAAAGTCCATGGTGATCTTCTCCTATCTCTATTTTGGGATTGCAATCAGGTGTAGCAATCCAGCAGGAACCTGGTGCTTTGCTTTCACTTACTGACAAGTCGAGCAACGAGCTATGTACTCAGCTACCTCTCGTTTTATTATTGGCCACCAATAATGAGGCTTCAACCTAAGGTACATCTTCATGCTTCTTAGGTGTATAGAATATAGAGCTTCATGGGCCTCTTTCAAAATCTGCACTCTCAGTCCATCTAAATCTGGTACACATAGCCTATTTTGGTAATATAGGCTCCTATCATCACTTAACTCAAAGCCTATTGCCTTCCTCTCTTTAACATTACTCACAAGTTATACCATCTAAGTATCTCTTGACTAAGCCTCATTTACTTACTACCTGAAATCAGCTTTAACTTGTAATTTAGCCAACACTGCACCTTTTTTGTGTATTCCACTCTAGCATGCATCAGTTTCAAAGTGGCTACAAACTTCCTACTCAGAGCATTTGTAACTACATTCACCTTTCCTGGATTATAGTCAATCAAGTAATCATAGTCCTTAATCAATTCCATCCATTGTCACTGTCTCAAATTCAATTCCCTCTGTGTAAGCAAATTCTTCAGGCTCTTATGATCAGTGTAGATGTAGCATTTCTCTCTGTATAGGTAATGTCTCCACACCTTCAAATCAAAGACAATTATAGCCAATTCTAAGTCATGTATGGGATAATTCTTCTCGTGAGGCTTCAACTACCTAGAAGCATATGCAATTACCTTGCCTTCCTATATCAACATATAACCAAGCCTATTGTGGGATGCATCACTATATATCACAAACTCTTTACCATGTTCTGGCTAAGTAAGGATAAGAGCCTCTATCAACAACTGCTTCAATCTATCAAAACTAGTTCGACACTTGTCATCCCACTCAAACTTCACATCTTTCCTTATCAATTGTGTCATCGGAGCAGCAATCATTGAAAAGCCTTTCACAAACCTCTAATAGTAACCTGCCAATCCTAGGAAACTCCGTGTCTCGATCACATTCCTAGGTGGATTCCACTCTAATACTGCTTTAACTTTACTCGAGTCCACCCTAATACCTTCAGCTGAAGCAATATAACCCAAGAATGCTATTTCTCCCAACCAAAACTCACATTTACTTTACTTAGTGTACAACTGCTTCTCTCTTAATGTCTGTAACACAATCCAAAAGTGTTGTTCATATTCCTCTCGAGTTTTAGAGTACACCAAGATATCATCAATAAGCACAACCACAAAGTGATCCAAGTATGGCTTAAAGATCCTGTTCATTAAATCCATAAAGGCTACTGGGGCATTAATGATCCCAAATGGGATCACTAAGAACTCATAATGCCCATAATGTGTCCTAAAGGCAGTGTTATTAATATCACCCTCCTTGATATGTAACTAGTGGTACCCTGACCTTAAATCTATCTTGGAAAAGACACTGGCACCCCATAACTAATCAAAAAGATCATTGATCCTAAGCAACGGATACTTGTTCTTAACTGTCACCTTGTTTAGTTGCTTATAATCGATGCACAATCGGAGTGACTTTTCCTTTTTCTTCACAAACAATATAAGAGCTCCCTAAAGTGAAACACTAGGCCTAATGAAGCCTTTATCTAGCAACTCCTGTAACTACACTTTTAATTCCTTCAACTTCATTGGTGCCATCCTATAAGGTGTAATAGATACTGGGTTCACACTAGGTTATGTCTCAATCTCAAAGTCTAACTCTCGATGTGGTGGTAATCCTAGCAACTCATCTAGGAACACATCAAGAAAATCAGACATAATAAGTATCTAATCCAAGCTTGGGGTTGAAACACTCGTATCTATTATAGAAGCTAAGAAGGCTTCACATCCCTTTTAAATGAGTCTTTTGGCTGTTATAGCTGGGATAACATTATATAGAGAGTCTCTATTACCTACAATAGTCGCCTCTTACCCATCTGAGGTCTATAGACTCAACTTTTTCTTTTCACAATCAATTACTGCTCTGTACTTTGACAACCAGTCCATGCTAAGTATGACATCAAACTCATGAAAGGAAAGCTCTATCAAACCTGCTGGAAAGGTTTGATCATAGATCATTAGAGGATAGTGTATATAGACTGCGTTCACTATCACACTCTGACCTATTAGATTGCTTACTTGAATATCTAAGTTAATGGGTTCTAGTTCAAGCCCTCTATCTCATGCTTGTGTGGTGCATATATATGAGTGTGTCGATCTAGGATCTATCAAAGCTAGTACGGGAACATCGAATAAAAGAAAAGTACCAGCAATGATGTTCAAAGCCATTAATTCCTCCCAGGCACAAATGGCATATTGTCATGTCGGAGCTCTCACCTCCGATCTTACCCCTTTGGCTAGTGGTTGGTTGATCCTATCTCGGCTATCTCAAGGGTCTACCAACTATGGCTACTACTAATGCCTGAGTCTGAACAACTTCGATCTAAGGCCATTCCCTTTGATAATGGTCTGAGGGCCTATATATGAACCACTCGCCTCACCTAAACTACCAATACTGACCCCAGTGCCTCCTCTAGCAACTCCCACAAGTCAGAGGTGCGCTCCTAGCAATAGATACAAGTGCACTCGAGGCCTGCTGTGATGGAAGTGGTTGAGGTCTAGGAGGATAACCCTGACAAGTCCTCTGTAATGGGGCCTGCCTCTGTGATTGTTGGCCTGTCTACCTCTAGGACTACTGGCTAGGCTAGAAGTCCCTTTGCCTCTTGCTCCCACCTCGAGCTGAATTGGTCTGGCCTGTAGTAAATGGTTTTTTTCTCTAAAATAACTCCCACTTCTTTTGCAACATCTCTTCCATATCATAAGCTGCTATTACTAAATCTGAGAAATCTCTGATCTTTTATGTTGAAATCTGCATTTTTAACACCACATTGAGGCCCTTCTCAAACCTCTTACATTTCTCCTTATTAGTGGGGAGAAACTCTACTGCATATATGCTCATACGAGCAAAATTCTTCTTATACTTAGAGATGGATCTCTCTCCTTACTTTAGGTCAAAGAACTCCTGCCTCTTCTTATCTTTGTAAGAGTTAAGAATATACCTCTTCCAGAATTCCTTTAGAAAGAACTCCCATGTCAACTTTGCTGCTGCCTTCCTCTTTCTTAATGTATCCCACCAATGGAAATCCTCCTCCTCTAGCAAGGAAGTGGAACAATTCAAGCACTCCTCATCAGAGCACCCTAGCTGCTCTAATATCCTGGCGGTCTGCTCGAGCCAATACTCTGCTCTCACTGCATCATCGTCCTTTGCACCTAAGAAATCCATGGCTCCCATCTTCTTGACCCTCTCTAATTAAGTCTTCTGCAATGCTGGGGGAGTTGGTAGAGGTGGAGGAGGTGCAATAGGGACTGGAGCTAGGGGTGATGGTGGTGGAGGTGTTGCAGTATGCCTCAACAATTCTACTATCTGCTACAGTAAGGTTGGTGAGACATGAGCTTAAGGTTGGTGCTGAGGTGGTAGTCGGTAGGTAACATCACTTGGCTCTGGGGTAGCTGCACTCACCTCTAGTCCATGTAATGTAGTCGGGGCATGATTGGCCACCTCTTCCCCTCGCTTGGGTGGGGTTCGCTCACTCATCGTGTCAAATTGTACCAAAAATAATCATCAACTTTAGACAATGTAGCTTGACTCGAAATAATACCCTAGACTCATGCACTGATGTATAAGATGCCTAGGAACACCCAAACCAGGCTCTGATACTACTAACTATAACACCCCTTACCTATTTCTACAGGAAATAGACAAAGTGTGCTACTTCTCGTGAGGTCACCCATCCTTAGATTTCCCTAGGGATCTTTCATTTAACACTTACCCAACTTTGACCATCTTTGACCAAACCTATCCATTTATTAATTTATCCTCTTATTACTGTCTACTTTAGACTATTAAAAATCTTATTACGATTACTAGACATTTACAGACAATCGGGTAGCATAACGGCTCCCCAAATGAAAAACCTAAATTAAACCTGCAAGAAAAACACTTCTAAATCCATTTCCCATCACGTCACATTCCTGGACCCTTCTGCTCCTTCAGATCCTAATCACACATCATCACACACAATACAGAACATAGGTCTTAGACCCACTGACACACAAATATAAATAGGCATATTAATATTAACAACCAAAATGTTACAGACATATAAGTTTATCATCTCCAGTTTTAATGTATATCCCATAACCTACCCTACTGTACATGAGTGCATATTTATAATAACCAAAAGAAAGACAAAAGTATACCTAATAGACTCAGAAGTAGCTACACTATGGTCGTCTGAAGTTGGTCATCTCTCAATCTATAGCCTGCGCATTGGAACACAAATACATTGAGTATAAAACTCAGTGGTGGAATAGACCAAATATAATATGTCATAATACACACATATGCAACATGCAACACACAATTCTAGATGTCATACTCCTATCTAATTATGACCAGTTCTTTATTAAGCCCAAGTCTACTTATTTACTTTTTAGTTCAATTTAATATGATTTAGGCCCATGATAGATAGACAACACTTTAAAATGCTAGATAACGGGAACTATTATGTGTAGTGGCCCATATTCTGGGCCTCGGTAGCTACACCTACCTCGTTCAATAGTAAAGATCAGTCTGTAGATCTCCCAATATTGGACTAGTAGATAGCAAGGATCAATCTGTAGATCTTTAAATATCTATAAATAGGATAGCAGGGATCAGCCCCATTAGACCTCTCAATACCTCGAGTCTCATCAACAACAATTACAGGTGGATAGCAGGGATCAGCCCCGTGGGACCTCGTAATATCCACAGACAACAAGTGGGTAGCAGGCATCAGCCCAGGTGGACCTCCTAATACCCGAGTGTGCAGGGTTCATCTTAGAACCTCAGTGGCTGCACCTGTCACAACCAATAACCAATAGTGGCACCAAAAGGACCAAATTGCCTAATAGCTGCTAACTCCCTAGTTGATTGGTCAACCCATCCAGTGGGTGTCTAACTGATGGGCCAATTACTAAAGGAGACTATTATTCTTAATTTTATTACTTCTTAAGTCTAGTATGTCACTAGATTACATGACATGCCTAATTGCACACAAAATGCCACATTATACCTATTGCCACAAAGTTACTATTCAAATGGTAATCCTACGAATATTGACACTATTCATTTGTCAATTCTAAATGTCATGTCTTCCATAATTCAAGCCATACTCATTCCAAAGTCTAACATTTTTCCACATGTCCATTCAAAAGCCATATTCCTACCTTAAGATACATATCTATGCCATAATACAAGTCATTTCATGATTATACCCTTTAGCTACTATTTCACCACATTTTAATGCCAAATATGTTACTATTAATATCCATTCCTAATTATGGTTTATATACTTCATAAGCTTGCCATTTTCTCACCTAACATGCCATACCCATGTTCACACATACTATGACACATCACATACACCATTCGGCCAAGGTTTGCACGTACACATACACATGAATTTCTTCCCAATCTATCATGCCAAACCTAATATTTTAAGACTATTAACATTACTATAACACCAGATTACTTTGTCACTATACATAACACCATGAACATGCATTTATATACAACACAAATGCACCATTTCATAACAAACACATAGACATACTAAATTTTAGTCTATTCCACATACCTAGGGTGTGTAAACACCCTTTTTCCCACTGCTTTAAGGCTTGTATGCTTAGTCTCCTTCAATAGTATCCTTAGCACCTAAACATACAAAATTCCTCCTTAGAAAAATTCTCAAAAATTTCCTATAGCTCTAAATTGACATCTAAAACCATGGTTACCCTTAGAATACCTTAATCTACCTATACCAAAAATAAAAAATGGGTTAAAGGCACTTACTCAAGAAACATCACTATTCACTCAAGTGACAAATCTTCCAATCCAAGCTTTTTTTTCTCCATTCTGTCAGAAGATTTAGAATTTAGGGACTCTGGAGGCAAAGATCCATAAAAATTTTATGGGTTTTGGATGAAAGATGAGAGAAAAATGAAGAAAAAGTGAGAGATGAGAGAGAAAATGGCGTCGGCCTCTTAGGGTTCTTTAGGTGGAAGATGACTTGTGTGGCACATGTGAGTCATTCACATGTGTAACCCCTTATATAAGGGTAGGTGGATGGCCTCAATTGCGACACATGGCATTCTAACGACTTATATTCACTCGAAGCCATTTTTAGCTTCAAAAATTCATAGAAAATTCTCTGGACCTCTAAAAATTCTCATTTAAATTTTAAAAATTCTTGATTAGTGTCACTAAGGTTCACATAAAATTTAAAGTCAAAATTCAACAGTTGACTTTTTAATACTATTCACCCACCAGTTAAAATATTCCGAAAAAATATCAAACGACTTTAGAAAATTAAAATTCCTTTTCCACCATACTCATTGGAATTTTTGAGGTTCAAGATATGATATTTTTGAGTCCATCCGGGCACATCTCGGGGCTATCCTAGCACAAACTCATTTTATCTCCTTATCCACTAGTTCTCGACCCGAAATGAATTATTGGTTTTGCTAAATTTTTAAATTCATTTTTTTACCTATTTTCAAGCCCGCCAAATTTTTTATGACTAATACACCCCTTTCTGCCCTTGTGGCGATGCCCTTGTAACGCCCGTGTTTCGAGGCTCGGTGAACAGTGCGACAGGGTCTGAGAAGTGCACTCGGGGTGCTGAGTCACTTGCACGTGGACTGAGGCCATGGCACGAGTCATGAAACTTTAAGGGGCCTTAATTTGATGAAATGGGCAAATTTTAAAAATTTAGTGGAACCAATAATTCATTTCGGGCTAAAAAAGCTACCTATATGGGCAATAAAAAATTTTTAGGTTGGGACGTGCCCGGACGGACCCGAAAATAGTGGACCCTGAAGCTAGAAAATGACACTGAGTCCAATGGTGAAAGAATTTTTGGAATTGGAGGTCGTTTGCAAAATCTCGTAAATTTTTAGGTTAGCACGCAAAATCGAGGTAGTCTAAAAACTGCCCTGCCGATGTAATTTGGCCACAAAAATTTACACGTAAGTAGAGGGGATTAAAATAGGAATTTTAAAATAAACAGCGTAATTTTTAAAGGTCCGAGTGAATTTTTATGAATTTTTGAAGTTTTTCAAAAAATTTGGATGGTTCGGGAATTTTGAGGTGTTAAAATGGGGCCCACAAAAATGCCAAGTGGCTGAGTAACCATGCCAAGTGGCAAAGGGCATGGGACAAGTGGATTTCCACTTATTAAAGACCAAAATTCATTCTGCTCATTTTCCTCTCTTCTACTAGAATTTTAGATGCCACCCCTTCTATTTTTAGGCCATAACTTTCTTCTTTGGTGGCCAAATGAAGTGATTTCAGTGGATAAAAATGCTTTAGGATGTTAGGCACCACTAGGAAAAAGAATCAGGCCAAAAGGAGCTGTGGTTTGGGAGAAAAAAATTGAACAATGTGACTGGTTCAGAACAGTCTTGAGCCATGACACCAAGGTGAGTTTATGGCTGTATCTCCCTCATTTCTTAGGCTTTTTGGGTGATTATTGATGCTAAATCATAGCTAAGACCTATATGTGTGTGTGTGTGTGTATGTGGCATTGGTGGCCATTAGAAGGCATTCGGAGGCTCACAAAGAGAGGACAAAGTCATTATTGCTTGCTGGAATTAGGCTAGCAACAGAGATTTAGATGAGGATGGCACCTTCAAAGTGACATGTAAGTGAATTTATATCCTTTTCTTTATGTGAATGGATGCCTAGGCTAGTGAACTTTGAGTTAGAATGGCTGGAAGTAATTTGGGATGTGGATTAAGTTGGAAGTTTAATGGAATTGAAAGTATTATGCTTAGTGTTTGTAAAATTGGCATTAAAATGCTTGCTACAATTGTTAGCTATGATTGCTTGGATGGGTGATTTGCTGCCTATGATGGAAATTCATTATGTACATGGCATGCTAGGATGTGAATTAAGTAAGTTTGGGTGTAGATTTTACCATGGATAATGTATTTTTGGCTTGTACCAGTGAGCTTTCATGCTTGTGTTTTAAGAATGCTACTTTGTACTTTAGCCACATTGGCTTAGAATTTGATTGTTGATGAGTATCTTTGAGTTCATGGTATGTGCTTATGATTGAAAATGGTGATCATATGGAAAAGTATGGAATTTAAGGCCATTTCTACTAAGTACTCGAGAGGAGTAGTCATAGCATGTTAAATTGAACTTTTAAGTTGTTAAGTATTAGTAAGCACATTACTTTAGCTTGATTGTTGCCATGAAATGGCTATGGAGTTAGCTAAACATATGACATAGTAATATCACAAAATACACTTGAAAATATGCCTTGAAAGGCCTAAGAAAGTTTGGTCTAAAACATATAATTAAAGTTTAATATAGTGACTTAAAAGTGACTTCAAATGGACAAAGAAGTTGAACCTTATTTATGCCTTGAGAGGCTAGTCTTGAATTATGTTTTAGCCATGGATTTGGCCCAGTTGGAGTTGGCATTGTACCTAGATTTTAGCCATGGTGTTGGCCCAGTTTCAGTGGCTTTGTTGCCTATGTTTTGGCCATGAACTTGGCCTAATTTTAGTTGGCCTAGTGCCCAGTAAAATGCTAAAAAGAACCTTGAAAATTGAGCTTAATTTGGACTTAAAATAGTCCTAGAAAAAGTGACTTCAAAAGTGGCCGAAATGACCTATAACTATCCAGTTGACCTCTACCTAAACCAAAAATGTCACTAGATCGAAAAGTATTAACTTTTCAAGTGGAAATGCCCTGATAAATCATAATATAAGACACCTTAAATTTTGGCAGCAATAGACTTAAAAATTATTTTGAGAAGTTTACCCGATAGAGCCAAAAAGTGGCTATACTAGTTTGAATAAAATTTTAAAGTACAGGATAAAATTTTTATCTATCTATTTTTGAGACTTAATAATTATAAGAATAATTTTGGCTAATAAATAAAGTTAAATTAA
>CANXYI010730654.1:0-10973 GCA_948208565.1 Hura crepitans
CAAAGGTATATATGCGTACAAAGACCATTATTTTCAGGCATACCTTCTTAGGGATTAACAAATATTCCACCATATCTCTTGTATGGTTTATTGCAACTGATAAGAGAGCTTCATCATTCACTGACATGCCTTGAAATTTACAGTAAAAGCAAGTTTTAGGCGCCTGGGCCTATGTTTTTAAAATTAGAATTGCACAAAAATCATAAGTGGGTAATTAACTTTATTATTATTATTATTTGAGGTGAAGAGATGGGAAAAAGAAAAAGATGGTCTTCGCTCTTTTTCCTTTTTCTTTTTCGGTTTAAATGTGAAAAGTAGAATGAGGTCCATTAACTATGTTGGAAAAGAAAAGAATGTGCATGAAAAGAGTGTTTGCACAAGAAAGGCCCAAAAATTTCCTTCTTCTTTTCTACGAGATTTTTTTTAGAGGTCTAGACTAAGATTCTGAAAACCTTAATTCAGTGACCCGAAATTTTTGAAGTGATAAAAGTAAATACAAATAAATAAAAAAATTTTAAACTATTAAATCTGAATACTCAGCCGAAGATCGGATCCTTGCTCCATTTCAGAGGGAGCACGGCCTGTTGATTTCAGTGCCTTCAAAATACGAAAGTATTGGAATAATTGCCATGGATATGGTTCGGACGCTGGAAATGGGCCCTGAAAAGCATTGTTAAAACTGGATCTTTTCTGTGAATTTCAGTGGCTGTTCTTTCACTTCAGCCCATTCTTCCATTTAATCTTTTTGGACCAGAAATGACATGTCCTAACATGGGCCAAAGAGGCAAAACGTAACAGAGCAATTATGCAGTTTCCGTTTGGGGAAAATCCATGTTCACTTTATAAATTCATTATGCTTTTGAACTTGAAAAAGAGGTTCTTTATTTCATTTCATTCTTGTCTGTGAGAATTCTTTACGCAATCCTCCTGCTACTTCCTGATAAAAATTAATGGCAGCAGCAGAATTAGGGACAATGGTAATTTATGGCACAATGCTCATCAGGAAAACAAGCAAGTCAAACCTTGTTGAGGTTCTTTACGACCTTTCTGATAGATTCTCAGCAAATGTCACCAACAAATGTCCAAATTCTGAAACGTCAACCCTTCTTCTGCTACTGCATCAAGTTTTTCTGCAATTGATGGAAGTAGATTTTGCCTGCCTCATCTGTATAACTTAGCTCCAGAACCATTTGAAATATCCTCTTTGGGTACTATATTTCCTAATTCTGTAAATATATTCAGAAAATTCTGAGGCTTCCTACATGCTGCTCTTCTTTGCTGCAAAATATTCTCTCCAGGTAGAAATACCTTCTATTTCATGGCTTCTTTTAATCTATTCAAAGTCACAGAATTATGGATTTTACTCAAAACCCTCATAAACCCAGGCATACTTGACAGCCGAATAAGGCTTTTACCTTTCACTTTCAAGTTTTCCATCTCCCAAAATCTGTGTCGCACTGAAATGCAAAACTGTTTACAAGAATTTTTCTTTACGCTTCTTACAGATTTTGGTTCGATGGATTTCCTGATATGATGCAACACATAGTTTCTGCCCCATATTTCAAGATTTTACCACCTTCACGGCCTGGTGTCCCAAACAGTCTCCGGCGTTCTCCAGCATAGTCCTGTCGGACAACATATCGTGCAGAGTATCTTCTTCTCACAGACGATTTACTTCTTTGCCTCTTCAAAGAGGATAATGCATAATAGAAATCAATGTAGTATAAAAGAATATGCTTCATATCTCAATTAGTTGAGTCAATATGATAATATTATACTTCTTTTGGTTTTGTTTATGTTCTGCTTTGAATTAGAATCTACCAGAACAAGTTCTACCATTATGTTTCTCTACCCCTTCAAATTTTGGGGCTTTGCAATCGTCATAAGATACTGAAAAACACGACAGAAACGAGCATTACTTATAACTGGGTAGCACATCAGCTTTGTATTTCAAAAGAGACTTTTTATAGAGCAATAAAATCTGGCTAATTGCCAGCATATTTTCATTTCTTATCTCCAAACATTATGGTCTGAGAAATTCTTCATAGTGCACCATGTTTGTAAGACATTGCAAATTTGATGAAAACATGTAATTGGTAGCAGTTATGGCAACCGTTCAGAGGAGACCTGCTAAGCTTAAACATCCTCCTCACCTATTCATACACATGTGCACAGGGAGAGAAAGGAGGACTCCCCATTCAAACACACCCTTTGTCTCCAAAATGGAAAAGTACTTACGGTATATCGTCTGTTTGCATGAAAGGACACTAACCTTGCAGCTTGTTGATAAAACTGTGAAAATGCTGCTTGAAAATATCATTTTCACTGTTTTCAATTGCAGCAATCAACTTCCCTAGTTTCTTTTTGGCATCCAACTTCGAGATTTATGCATACTCTGATAAGACCACAACAAAATTTCATATCATAAGCTCCTTTTGATAAGTTTAATTTATTGTCGGATGCTACCGATCCACAATTTGAGACCACAACAAAATGTTGCGAGCTATATGCTAAGCGTTCTTCTCTATCCATCACATTCTAATCCGATTTCTTACTACATATTAGTAGATGTTGATTTAGTAGTGGGATTTCCATCATTATTAGGTCATCAATCTTCTTGCATTGTCCTTATGGTGAATATAATGTGGCTGAGATGATGTGAAGTCAGGATCCAATGTGATATAGGCATGTGCAACTTTAAACTGTCTCACATGGGAAGTATTGAAATGTTGAATGGTCATCAAAACTTTTGCACAAAGAAGCCAAAGTTAGCAGCTGAATGGTCATCAACACTTTCTATGACATTGAAATTCCTGAAAGAAAAGTTAACTATAATTCACATACAAGGTGATCAGGATAGAAAACCCATTGAATTAGAGAGCTTTAAACCTCTGACATCATAAAGATGCATGATGCGGTCCCGTCCCCTACTGACGCTAGAAAACAATTTGCTTCAGTAACTTCTTCAAAAGTATCAGATGCATTGCTTGACAAACTGATGCTCAATGCAAGAATCTCTGCATCAGGACACCCTGCCAGAACAGCGCATTTTTCTGTAAAAATATATTCAACGGGATCTGAACAACTGTCAACATGAACAAAGTTGTAGGCATCTGTTGCCTTCCTTAAATAGACAAAGATTCTAAATGATGATAAGGATCACCATCTACAAAGTTGACCACAGTGCAAGATCCCGTACCTAATAGTACCATCATATGAGCACGTTGCAAAAGAAACTCCACCGGAACAACCTCCAGCAACACATGCCACAGATGGATCGTGCATGTTTTTACAACAATGATTTTGAACATCGATCCCAGATGGCATGAAGAGTGAAACTAGCAAAATTCGCTTTTTTAGCTTGGAAGCTAAAGAAATGTTAGGTTGCACGTTGCAGATACGTGTGTAGGTATTAGTAAATGCTAAACCAAAGTCGCTCAGGGAGTATAATTTAAGTAAGAAGATGACCATGTCCATGCAAAAACAAAAGAGGAAATAATTGAGAGTCTCAGAGTTTAAAAAAGGTTAATGTCATTTTTTGCCATTCAAATTTTTAAAAAAGTCAGAATATAATCATAAATTATTTTTTGTCAGATTTTACCCATAAATTTGAAAAAAAGCGAGAAAATGTCACTTTTAGAATGTCAACCAATCATGAAATGCCATTTATCTTATGATTAAGGGTAAAATTCATTAATTTTTATATATTTAGGGGTAAAGATGATGATTTTGAAAAATATAGATGAAATCACTTCATTCTTTTCAATTTAATGGCAAAATTTGACAAGAAAATATTTGAAAAATATGTTTTAACTATTTCAAAAACTTCGATGATGAAAAAAATTACATAAACTCATCTTAAAATGCCATTACAACATGCACAAGCAATGAGCTTATCAGATTCAGATAATGCAAAGCCTTTTTCTACCCGAAATTTAAGAACTGAAAAAATTATGAAAAAAAACAAAGGTACAACTAAACAGAAGTAACTACTAGCTAGTATTAACATTGTTACAAGATAGATATATCCTCCAACGGACACAAGATGTTCCCTTAACAAGAAAAATTTGGGGAAAAAAATTAAAAGAGATGATAAAACTGTCCTTCTAGAAAAAATTAAAATATAAAGTTATTAGAAATAGATATTATTAGATATAATGTTCACAAGGTATTATCTTAAATTTTGGTAATTAGTTACACTCTTTTTCTTAAAAATTAGTTCATTGCGAAGAATATAATGTAGACAGGGTGATCAATAGGAAGCATTTGCGAAATAATGTTTACTTTAATGCTTGAACTTTGAAAAAAAATTATATTCTAAGATAAAATGCAACTATTTTTAAGACAAATAAAATGGCCAACATTAAATGTTTAGATAAAAGTACATTATTTGAAAAGTTAATCCATTTTGTGTCATTAAGCCTACTAGAAAAGACAACAATGATTGTATCTGAACAAGAATAAACAAAAATTATTGGAATGAAGAAGAATTCAACTGATTGATTGTAACTTACCATCAGGTGATAAAGCAATGCACTTAATACCATATAGATGATCCTTAGGCTTGGTGAAATTTCTGAAAAAATTAAATAGATTGAATTGAGTATGGACATAATCTTTAAGAATAATTCATTCACAATATATAAATAAAATTAACGGCATATGTAATGCTAGTTGATATTTATAATATTCAATGTCATAAACCATGTTATAAAGTCCCTAGTATAAAATCACAGTATAGATGAAATTATGAAATGTTCATGATATGAGATTTTTATTGTATGCAAATGTGATAATACCTAAATATCCCATATCATAGTATTAATAAAATGGGACATTATTAATTCGGATAGATTAATACTTGTTATACTTCTTGATTTGATCAAGCAGTAGTTTTCACAACTTGTAAGCACAAAGATGCTTAGAGTTAACATATGGATGCTTACTTGGAAAGTAAGTACATTAGAGACCTACCATGAGATTTTCACATGGATACTTTATCAATGTCAGTGAAAGTATCTCATTATACCAATGGTGCCAGTATCCTTAGACTTGAGATTACTAACTACCTTAAATATGAAATGGCATACTTTGACTCTAAAGCTTTTACTTCGAACAAGAAGTATACATAGCAAGGTGCTTGTATGGCATGACATATTTAAAGATGAGATAGTAATCAATAAAGGATTAACCACCCTAGATTATAGTGGGGAGTTTTATGTCACAATTTTGATGAATAATCTTTATTTAGGAATCTTTGGCCACAGTAAAGTACCATGTGTAAATAAGATTCAAAAAGAGCATTTTTAGAATAAAGGTAAAATTATCATAATGAATATGTCTAGGGTTTAATTAGACATACTTAGTTAAGCTTCGAGTTGACACAATTTTATACTCAGAACTGGATGGAATAAAAGATGGTGAAAGGAGTTTATTGCACCTTAATTGATATGGAAATATTAAGTAAAATCGCTTGACTTTTCGACACTTAGGTAGTTATAATGTATGGCTAGATATCTCTCTTGACTTGTATAAAAGTGATATATCAATTGGAGAATTGATATTAATTCAATGAGATTGAATCTGTATATTCCCAATTAGACTAGGGCTCTATTTCACTATGTCCTACTAATACTAGATTGTTATTGGTAAACCAATTTAGTTTTCATATTAATGATGATTATCATGATTTTTGAGTCATTGAATGGGTAGATAAACATATATTATCGGAATGAGTGTATGAAAATCTAGAAATCTAATTTATTTTGATAGAATAAATCTTCAAAAATTCAATTGTCATGCAGTTTAATCCTCAATTTTCTGGAATAGAATTGGGAATTTTTCTAAATATTGTTTCTTGAGAAGGGCAATTTGGTAAAGGTTGAATTATTTAACTGAATCATAGTGGAATCATATCAACTTTATTCATTCATAGTCTAGGGAGGACAGTTACCCTCAACAATTCATTCCATAAGATAAGAATTCAACAAATTGGTTTTTCGAAACATGATGTAAAGTAAATATTTTTTATTTAGTTATTTTATTCCGTTTTCTTTCTTAAAACTCATTTCTCCTCGAAAAGAAAGATTTTCTCAAATAGTACGTTAAAAGTATAATTAAGTTGAACTCAGTAAGGATCTCAGTGGAACGATACTTGGATACTCATGGTATCCACTTTATTACTTGACTGGTGAACTTGCCAACATACAAGCCCTACCTATAACAAGTTTTTGGCGCTGTTGATGGGGATCCAAAAATTTTAGTTCTGCTAAATTGTTCTTGGCTAGTTTGGGTTTTACTATTTATTTGTGTTATATTACATTTTGGAATTCTTACGTGTCTTGACTATTTGTAGGTATCTAGGACAGTGTATGACTAGAGCCAACAACGAATTAGTAATTGACATTGACCCATAAATCAAAAGAACTTTTCACCAAAGACAAAGGTTGTTGAAATCAGAAACTACTGTTGAGATGGCAAACCTTATGGGAAATGGGGAAGAGATAACACTCTAATTAATGCATTTAATAAAGATGACGACAACAGGCCTATAAGGAAATACATCACCCCTTCAAGGACAAATGCTCATAAGGGAGTGGTGGAACCCAAAGTGGATGTGAACAATTTTGAACTGAAAGCTTCACTAGTTCATATGGTCCAAGCAAACCAATTTGCTGGTCTGGACCATGAATGGCCTACACAACATCTAGAAAGCTTTAATGAAGTATACGGCCTGATTAAACTGAATGGGGTCCTAAAGGAGTCAATCATGCTCAAGCTCTTCCCATTTTCATTGATTAGAGAAGCTAGGAGCTGGTACAGGGATTTACCTCACCAGTCTGTCGAAACTTGGGATCAATTGGAACAACAATTCCTAATTCAGTTCTTCCAGCCTTTAAAGACTGCAGCCATCAGAACAAGCATATATCAATTTAGCCAAGCTGAAGCAGAAGCTTTTCATGAAGTTTGGAGTAGATTCAAGAGATTGATAAGGAGTTGCCCACATCATGGTATTCCCCTGTGGGAACAAATCCAGTGTTTTTACTTGGGGACAGTGACGGGAACTAGAAACTTATTAGATGCCGCTTTAGAGGGATCTTTGTTAGGAAAAAGGCCTAGAGATGTATATGAGTTATTGAATGAAATGGCAAAGAATGATGCTCAATTTGCACCTAGGAGGGATATGAGGAAACCTCAAGTAGCTCACTCTATAGATCAAGTGGCTTTTCTTACTGCTTAAATGGAGGCAATGAAGAAGAAGACGGAAGCCATGGAATTGAAACAAGCAGCAGCAGTTAACATTTCATGTGAGATTTGCGGAGGACACTATTTTTTTTCAAGATTGCAAGGTAGGAGAACAGTATGCTCGAGATGACTTGGCGTACCAAGTAAATGTATTAGGAGATTACAAAAGGCCAAATAATCCATACAGTAACAACTATAACCCAGGATGGAGGAATCAACCAAATTTTTCCTAGGGAAATAGTAGCAATCAGCAAAGGCCACAACCACCAGGGTTTCAACGAAGGCCATAATAGGATAGAAAACCAAGTTTAAAGGAGCTAATGACAAAATTTATCAGCATTATTGAGTCTCGAACTTAGAGGTCCAAATTGGACAATTGGCTACTGCAATCTCTAGAAGAACTCAAGAAGCCTTACCAAGTAGTTCAAAAAAGAACCTAAAGGAGCAAGTTCAAGCTATAACCATTTGTTGCGGAAGGAAGTTGGAGATTTGAGAAATCAAGAAACAAAGACAAAGGAAGTAACAGAAAGAGAGGAACTAAAAAATGAAGAATTTAAAGAGGAAGCTCCAAAGACAGAATTAAGGCAGACGTATAAAGGTAAGGAACATGGTAAGAAAGCCTTTCAAGCTCTAACTGATAGCATCAATTTGAGTAAGTTCCCTTACCCTAATAGAGTTAGAAAGGATAAATTGGATAATCAATTTGCAAAATTTTTGGATATGTTTAAGAAGTTACAGATTAACATTCCTTTTGCTGAGGCTTTAACATAGATGCCACATTACGCTAAATTCATGAAAGATATCCTTTCTAAGAAGAGGAAGATCAAAAAAAATGGCATAGTCTACTTAATAAAGAATTGTAGTGCAATTCTACAAAATAAAATTCCTACAAAGCTTAAGGATTCAGGAAGTTTTACACTTCTATGTGAATTAGAAAATCTTCAAGTAAATAAGGCACTGTGTGATTTAGGAGCAAGTATAAATTTGATGCCTTTATATTTATATAGGAAATTAAATCTGGGGGAATTGAAAGAGATTGAAATGTACCTACAACTGGTTGACTGATCAATAAAAAGGCAAAAGGGCATAATCGAAGACCTATTAGTAAGGGTTAGGACATTCATATTCCTAGTGGATTTTGTGGTGATGGATGTGGAGGTGGATAGAGAAGTACCATTAATCCTTGGGAAACCATTTTTGAATACTGCAAGAGCTCTAATTGATGTGAATCAAGGGAAATTGACACTCAAGCTAAATGATAAGAAGATAAACTGTGATATGAATAAGGCCATGAAGTATCCTTCTGAGTCTATTGAGGAATCTTGTTATTTTCTTGATCACATTGATTGTTCTGCAGGTAATTATGAGCTAAGTGAGCTAAAGGGAGATAAGCTAGAAAGATATTTAGTGGAATCAATCACTACTAAAAGTGAAGAACCAGAGTTGAAGTAGGTGGTAAATGAGTTAGAAAAAGATACCACCAATGAAGAAGCAGAAGGAATGAAAGAGGATTCCAACATTCCACCACGTCCACCACCACCACCCCAGTAGTCATAGTAGAAATGACTCGGAAGTATTTTTGTTAATTGTTTCACTTAATTTTTTTTGTTATGTTGTTTATTTTTCTTTTTTATTTTATTTTATTTTATTTAAATTCTCTGTTCTGAACTTGTATATATGGTTATCTTTGATTGTATCTAAAGTCCGAACTTAATGAAAGCATCCTTAGCATAGTGAAAAAAATATGAGGCTAAATAAGATCCTATTAGTTGGACTCGGGCATAAATTATTGTCACTGAGGATAGTGCTAGAATCTTAAGTTTGGGGTGATAGCATATAACAAGGGAAATTCATTACAGTTGAGCACAACATAGGATTGGCAATAAGTAAAATTGATGTTATATCCGTCCCATAAACATGATTTTTGCTTGCCTTCCTAGTGATTTTCGAATCAAAATGGATTAGAACTATGTAATAAGGAATTAAAAATTTATATTTTAAAGAGTGATTGAGGAGTTGATTGAGTCTTTGTTACTTTTCAATTTTAGAAGCACCAACATTTGCACATACTTAGTATGTTTCTCACAAATGAGCACATAAGGCTAGTTTAACAAAAGAACAGTTGAAAACTTTAACTGTGAACAAAGTTCAGTTGATGGTCCATTTATGAAATTACTAGAACCTTTCTGATTACCCTTCAAAGCAACATTACAAGGTAGGGTGGAATTGAGAAAATGATTTAGGTAATTACGGTTCTTGGCACATACTACTATCCCATTCCCACCTATCTTTATCTTGTAACCATTGCTAACCCTTTTGAGCTTAATTATAAAGTATGCTTAATGTGTGCTGCTACATGTTCTTGTATACACATTAAAGTGTACCATATAACTTTAAATTGTTTCACCTCCCCTTATAGGAGAATAACCATTAGGTGCATATATAATGTTCATAGGGTTTGGGGCATGGAATTTAAAGTAATGAGAAGTGGATCACATTGGAAATGAACCATTTGAGCTTGAAAAATGTGGGTATTTAGGGAAGGATAGAAGAGGAAGAGGAAAGTTCCAAAAAAAAAAGAGATTGTTGAATGTATGAAAATTGCTATTATCAATAAATGTAATTATCCAATTGGTATGAGCTTCAGAGAATCATTCCCTAAAGAGAGAAACCAAAGTGCAGAGAAAAGAGAAATTTTGAAGTTCAAGGGAATGAGGAAATTGTATAATGCAAGACACATTGAGTGAAGAACTGAGAAACGGAGCTAAACAAATAAAGTGTCATAAAACCTAGTGAAATTCATATATCTATTAGTGGCTATTTTCTTATTTTGAATAACCATATTCATTTTCTTTGTTAGCCAATTAACCCTAGCCTCATTAAAACCAAATGAAAGACCTAGTGATTCTCCACCCCTTCTTAATCTTAATTTCTATGTGGAGATGTGGTACTTAAGAAAAGGCATATGGTAATTTTGATGCCTCAAGCAAGAGACCTTAATATTGTAATTCTGCAATAGGACCCATTCTGATCTCTTGTTTAGCAGCTAGAGGTTTTATTTTCTGAAATCAACAAAAGCATAGTTTTGGCCTAGCACATACTCACAAGAAATGACTAAGTATGGCCAATTTTAGGAACTCTAAGTCAGAGAAGTAAGGAAGGTTTGATTACTTCTTGTTCATTTGATGGAATGTAAATCTAACCCTCTGTTGTATAGTTTAAATGACTTGGAGTTGTGGACTACATTCTCATTTTGCTTGAGGACAAGCAAAAGTTTAAGTTTGGGGTAGTTGATATGACTCAATTATATATATTGACATAGCATAAATTGGATTTAGTTTTGATGGATTTTATACCATTATTTTAAAGATTTGTGAGAATAATGTGATAAATTCACTTAAGTCCAAAATTCATGTTTTTACAGGAAAAGTCAATTATTTCAAACCTCAAGCTTAAGGAGAAGGATAGTGGGATATAAGGGTAGAGGAAAAAGAAGTTTTTGCCAAAAGTCAAGGGTCATGCCCGTGACCATGATAAGGGTCATAACCGTGACCTATGAATAAACCCAGAGAAGAAGGGAAGCAATACATGAAGCCTCGGGAGAAAAGTGCAGGTCATAGCCCTGGCCAAGAAGAGTGGTCACGATCGGGACCCCTAAGAAAGTACAACACCTTGAAGAAAAAGTTGAAACAGTCTCTGTTATTTTAAAGGGGTCATGACCGTGACCT
>CANXYI010730656.1:0-11657 GCA_948208565.1 Hura crepitans
GAGAAATATTAGGTAAAATCAAATGAATATTTTATTATTATCCTAATATTTATATAGTGAATCAATGGCTAGGATTAAAAAGAAGCATTACACATGGATGATGAGATTAAATCCATGTGCATTTTCCTTTAAGATATCTTATAATCATTTCTTGCATTAATTAATCTATTTTAAAGTTGTGTGGCCAAGATCTTCTACGCTACTATTTGATCTAGTGGCCATATTTGCTTCTTACACAACTATCTCATCATATTATCTCATAAATATTCATTTTCTTAAATTTATTTTCCCAATTTTTTGTCTAATAGCTTCCATGTCATCAAATTTTAGGTCACATGATTTTCATATTCCTTATATTATTTTAGTATTAGGATGTGCTAGTTTTGAATTTTTCTAAGTACTCTTTCTAAATTTTTGGTTTAGCTCTAAATGGTTTACTATTTACTATTGACCGTAATCTAGATTTCATTTTCAATTTTTGATCTATTATATGACCTTAAATGCTCCTTAAATTAAACAATAATTCATCTTTTAATTTATACTACCTTTTGATATGATTAATTGCACTTGGACCTAAGATGCATTATTCATAGCCTGATGTCACTATTCATTGAGATCAACCCCAAACCTTATTCTTTTCACATTTTAATGCACTTTAGATGTCATAATCCTATTGACCACCCTTTTACAACACTCATCTTTAGGCTTCCAATTATGCATTTCTAATTTTTCCCTTCACTTTTTCAAGCATTTTCCATTTTCCCTTTGATCATTTTTCACTTTATTGTTCACACTATTCAACTCTACTCAATCTATACATCCATTTCATTCCCTACTTTTTCTTTAAATTTTAATTCTATCCTTAGAAAAAATCAAATTAAAAGTTGAGGTGTGATAGCTCTTCCCTTTTTAGGAAATTTCATCCTCAAAATTTCACTTATACACTTCCCTGATTTAACCTTTAATAGGGGTTGCAAACACTATATTCTTTATGTCAGTCTCTCCTAATATTGTATACTTTTCAATTCTATATCATATCTTTACCTTCAATCTCAACTCACACTATTCTATTTACCTATAGCCCATATCCTATTTTGATTCCTTTCTATATCTTTTTTGATCACCTTTACTTATAGTTTTCATAGCTTATCTTTCATATGATTTATTTTATTTATAGTGATATCTATTATTCATATTCGTTTACTATATTTAGTTTACAGATTTGACCTGTTCTATTTCTATTACTATGTAGTTTGTTGATGACTATCTAACCTTAGAGCCTTTAATGTTTAATTGGAATCCTTAGCTATTATTTTCATTTAACTTATATTTGTACTTTCTATATAGGCTCCACATTAGCAAGCAAGCAGATCTTTGTGATGTCCCAGTAGCTTAATTATCATGTAATGCATGTGTTCACACATATATACAACCATTTTACACCTAGAAATGCCTAAACCTGCTCTGATACCACAAAAGATGTAACACCCTTGTACCTAATCAATAAACTAGTTCAAGTATAGGATGTCATATATTTGGTTCGGTTATTGTTCCTCTATTGTGTCACTTATACTCTTTTTTTAGTTCTCTCATAGTAATCATTTTCTTTAGTTTGCATACCAATTAAAATTCCTTGTAAATATGTCATACATGCACATCACATTCAAACAACACATATATAAACATATTAACAATATTATTAATACTTAAGAATCATTTAAGACCACTGTCATTCATATATTTCAATCTATAATCAAATAATCTAAAACTACTATCCATTTACATATATTTTATATCACAATATTATATTGCCAATGCATGAGCATTTTCATAGTTAAAGATGCATATGATGTGCTCTCCTTACTTAACCATTTATCACACATGAGCTTCTATTATTGCTAGGACTTGATCCACTATTTCATTTGACTTAATCAATTACCAACGTATTAGCAAGAAACCAATATGTTGAGCAAAATTTCTTAGTGGTATATTGTAATACTAAGAAAGTTATACTTTATGCTACCATTAAATTTTATAACTTTATTCCCTTTTTAACTTACATTCCTCTATTCATCTCTCATACATCTATATTTTTATGTGTTTTTATCCCTCTAATATGCTTTAATATTATGCTTTGCCATGCCATTTCTAATCATCTATATAAATATTTTTATTTTACTTATAACTATAATTTCTATATTTTTTTTGATTATTCAAGAACATGAATCCTTTTTATAACATTAGATTCCTTGAATTTCCCTTTTTACCTCCACACACACATACACACACACACACACACACACACACACACATACACATATATATGTATGTATGTATGTATACATACACACACACACACACATACACCTATACTTAATTATTTAAGTTTTTTCTATTTAATACATTGTTCAAGATATCATATATATGTTCTAGATAACTTATAATATCAATTCACTTATCTTTTATCTCATTATTTACCCATCTTAGGCCATATTTGACAGACAACACCTTAATACTGAATAACAAGATATCAACCATAAAGGTCTCACTAGTTGTGCAGTGGCCCACATTTTGGACCTTACAAACGGTTGCACCCATGTAGTGCAGTGGCCTTGTTGGACCTTACAAGCGTTTACACCCATGTGACACCTCTTACTCGGTTCATACATTGGGCCTAAGCAAGAGGCAACACACAAACGACTTTTAAGTTTACATCTAATAAAATCTTTATCCTTTAAATAAAATAAAACTTATCATTATACTTATAAAAATCGGTCCTAACCAAACATTAATTATAGTTATCCTATTTGAGATCATTGTGTCAAAAATTTGATAGCATAATGATTGTCTGAGGATACTAACCCAAATAGTAACTTACAAAAGAATACACTTCTATAAACATATACATCTCAACCCCACACCATGATTCTCTTAATTACTCTAATACTTAGTCAACTCATCTTAACAACCAATCATATATGTATATTCAATATTCCTTAATCATTTACATTTTAACTTATCTGCAACATATACTGATCATACATAATATATTGATCATTTCAAACCATATAAGAACAACCACCTTCCATCCATACATAACACTTAATTTGTAGTTTGTAATCTATAATATTATCTAATAGAGTGTTATTACAAATCTTTCCTTTATTATTAAAACACACAATACATAAAATTCATAATAACAACTTCTCTTATTGAAAACCATTTTCTGTGTAGCCTAAAGAATCCCTTATTCGAGCCAATCTAAAAACTTGCATATCACAAACAAATGATGCGCTAAGCTTTGCAGCTTAGTGGTGTATCCACTATAATATGACTTATATAAAGCCTACATTATACATAACAATAAAACATTTAACTTAATTTAAATAACATTCTATATAAATAATCACTTATACTATCAATTACAATTATCTATTAAACTTCATTCATATATTATGACATACACAAATGTCATTCTTCATCTTATTAACTTACCTCACAATACTTATCTTTTAATAAGTTATCTCAACATAAACTAGTATATATATATATATATATATATATATATATATATATATATATATATATCATGCCTTATTACCATATACTAAAATAGTGGTTTAATTATGTGCACACACATCCATACTCATACATGTATATTAATAAAAAAGAAATATGTAGTTATATGTACATAGAATGTAATATTAAAAATAGGATGTATGTAGTTATATGTATATAAATGTAATCTTAAAAATAGGATGTATGTGTAAGTCTCAAACTTTATAAAGTATACACATCATCATAAGCAAAACATCCAACAACCATATTGAATATCAATTATTAACCCTTTCTATTTTAAGCTTCAATAATAAACATTTTTTATACCCATACTTAAGAAAATAGATAACTATACTAGAAAATGGGGACACTTAGGCCATTGAGGCCATCAGAACCATGACGGCCTATACAATCAGACTCGAAGGTCATCAAGACTATCAAAATTAATCAATGCAGACCTAAAGGTCATTAGGACTATAAAAAGTCTAGCAATCTTATCATAAGACTTGTAGGTCATAAAAATCAACATAGGACCCGTAGGTCATGACATTAGGCATAAAAGTACCCTAACAGCTGCTAAACCCCTAGTTGATTGGTTAACTTATCCAATCTAGGTCATTTACTAGTGTGGGCTACTCACCTATTAATTTCTATTTCCTAGTCTTAAAATGTTTTAGAGTAGATTTTTAAAAGTTGTTCGATCAATAAATGACCAAATAGGGAAAAATATAATTTCTCATTTTTAGTTATGTGTTCTAAAGCTTACATACATATAATAAACATATATTCCATAATTTGAGCTCACAACATTTCCACTCATAAGAAACATTACCTTAATCCATCATCACATCATGAGTAATATACACTTCTTTATGTGTACTCAAGACTAGCATCTTAACATAAACATGTCTCATGCTTTGACCATGTTTACATAAACAACATATTATCATCATCTTTTGAGCTCACATGACAAATTTCATCTCATAAATATATGTGCCATAATTAGAGTGTATGACTCAATTGCAATTATCATCACATAGCTTTGATCAAGAAACATCATTCTTTCTTACCTAACATTTCATCACACTTCATTATCATTGTCATAGTGCTTAACTTTATTAGCATACTAAAATGCACATAAATATGACATAATTATCAATAAACCACACCAATCACACTTAGAGGCCCATTCGACCTCAACATGCCTTACACATACATATAGCCATTCTCATCATTCAACATAAATTCATGCATAATATGACATAGTAGGCCAACCAACTGTAACATAATCTCATATCCATCACACATAACATGAAGAGTTACAACACAATCATGACATCTAATGTGCCTGATCTGGTCACTGGACCTGAATAGAGAGTGTACACACAAACATGCTATCTAAACTACTATATCTCAACATATTAAAATGTGTTTATAACTATTTTTAATAAAATGTTTTGTTCATGAAAATGAAGGTTAACAAAAACCTTTAAAAAACTTTATTAAAAACTCATTTGGGAATCCTTGTGTTGAAAATTCAATAGCATAACGGCTACATTAGGACATTATCTCAAATATGAATTGTAACTTGCATTAAAAATAAATAATTCTATATCATTTCAAACTCAATCCACAACCTTCATGATCCTTTGATTACTCCAAAATAGTTAACCACCTAAAACTCAATCACAACCTCAAGAAGAGATATCATACAAGTAAAACATATTAAAACAATATTTAATAAGGTTATAAAAACACCCATAGCTTTAAAACATAAAATTAAACAATTTAGGCCTATAGTCCTTAATATACATCATATGAGTGCTTTTACTTCTATATTATATAACTTATATACAACAAAAGATATATACCAAAAGAAAAAGCCTTCACTTGAGAATCTTGTTGTATCAAGGCCTTAGCTTAGATTATCCTTCTTAAACCTATGCATCGTAAAGAAAACATGATGTGTTAAGCAATAGCTTAGTGGTGGAATTGATATAAAATGCTATTCTGTATTCATACATGTATACATAAATGCATAATCTCATAGGCATAGTAGCATACAAAAATCATATAAACATAATAACATATACAAATGTGCAATAAGAGGGTGTGCCATTAAAACATATCATAAATTAAAACATGTCATAATTTGGTACATAAGGTAAATGATATGCAAATTATATAATTTCATATGTTAAGTTCATTATTATCTTTGTAAAGTTGCACATCACAAAGAAAACAAATAAACTTATGGATAATAGGGGTGGATGGCTAGTACGACCTCCATATGACTTGAAGGCCATCTACTAATGTAAGTCTAAAGGCTAAATATAACATAGGCCTATCGATCAAACATAACATAGTTTCATAGATCAATGAAAACATAAGTTTGAGGACTAAATATAACATGCATACAACCATTATGACCATTTTTGAACTTAAAGGCTCATCTATAAATGTAGGTCTGAAAACCAATATAGAATAGACTCGAGGTCAACATATAGCATAGGCCTATCGGCTAAACATAATGAAGGCATAATATACCTTAACAGTTGCTAATAACCCTAATCGATTGGTCAACATATCCAACTAGGTTATTTTACTTGAATGGACTATTAATTATATTTATTCAGTTTCACTATCTTATTTTGTCTTATTTAAGCTTATAAATTTATATTATCCACTATAAAATCATGAATGCTTCTTAGAATGCTTTTACTTGAATCACATAACGTGTCACAGTGAAAATAGGCAATATTAATATTAGCCATTACATATATGCTAATTGTTTATACTTGACATAGTTTAGGCCAAATGGCATGTCATGCTTATTATAATTAACATAAATGCATATAAACATAATAAAACACCTCAATATAACTCCACATAAGCTTCAGCTGAAAGAACCCAACAAGGTCTATATTTACTTCATTATGATTTTTAACATCATACAGCCACATATTTCTCAATTTAAGTCTTGTAACTTGCAACTTAGCTTAAACAAAGTCATTAATCATTTAAGGATTATTCCTCTACACATTTCAACTTTAGAGGTTTTAAGACCTAAAAAAGACTACACATACCTCTTTATCAAAACAATATGATTAATATCATAATGTAACACAATTTATTTAACTTTACAAGCATACATTAGGCCATATACATGTAAAAACCAAAAACATGCCAAAATGCTCGAGAAGAAATTTAGTCACCTTTTTTAAGAACATTCATAATATAATTTTTCCATAATCATTATACCATAACACATTTATCAAACCTCAATAATGCATAATATAATGACATTCAAGCATTATGATACCAATAAGCTTATATTAACCACAGTCTCATCAAAACACATCTAATGGTGCATTCGACCATACCTCATTCTCTATATGAAATATTATTTTTCATCACTATTCAAGCATCAAAAGATAAGTAAATCCATGGCATTAACACTATATCACAACATTTATTCATATGGACATAAATGCAAATAATCACATTTACACATACGCACACTTTTGTTTAAAACATGCACAATTAAAGCATTTTATATCAATTTCACTTACAACCTGAGTTTGAACATGTATATGAGGCTTAGTTATGCCTTCTCATTCTCGTTATCAGTTCGTTTGTCACCCTGCTCAATTGTGAAGCATAGATTCATTTTGTAAAAATCCATATAAAACCATATGATAGCTAAAAATGAAAATCAGCCACATAGAAACTCTTTTGGGCGCTCAAGAAATATGATAAAAATATTAGAGCTCGAAAAACTTCCTGAAAGAAAAATCATTACTATTTATCGATTTGAAAATCGAGCAATTCTTCTAATATTTCCCAAATTGCTTACTTTTAAGGTTGCTTAGGGGGAGTGAAGGCTCTAATTTAGTTTTTGATTGAGCTTAGATGATGGAAGAAGAGAAGAAACTCATAGAGTTTCCATAGTGGGAGCCATCGACTAGAGAGGGAAAAGGGGAGAGGTTGAGACATAGCTATTCCAATTTTGACCACTTAACCAATTTTGACCACAATATATTTATGTGGTAGTTAATTTAATTCCCCTATTTATCTCTTTTTTCCTCCTATTATTATGTTAATTAATCTCAATTAAACATCCCTTAAATAATATAAATCATGCCCTAATACCTTCTAAAAATTAGAGCTCAAAAAATGAGATAAACTAAAATAAATGCTATTATTTTATATAACTTGATTTTAGTAAAAATACTTTTTGATATCCAAAAATTCTAATCTTAGTGCCATTAGACTATTTAGAATTTTTAAGTATCAAGTTGTATAAATCTCAAAATTTTCAAAGTAACTTTTGAATATTTTATGGTTCAGCTAAAACTAGGCCACTATTTACATGACACTATCGTAAAACTTAACTATCGTTTTTAATCATCTAAATAACTTTGTTTTGACATCAAATTTCACCCAAAATTATATTATCATTAATGCATCCATTCAGTAAAATTAGTACCCCTAGCCTTTGGAAAACACTATTCACTTCCTAGAAAAGTACTATTCATAGCACTAGGATTTTTCGAGCATTACATTTCTTCCCCTTATAAAAGAAATTTTGTCCTTAAAATTACTCGGTTTAAACAAATGAGGATACTACTCTCTTATCTGAGCTTCTATCTTTTAGGTAGCTTCCTCTATGCCATGATTTCTCTAGAGCACTGTTATAAAAGGCATGGTCTTATTCTGTAATTCTTTCACCTCTGTTGTAAAGATTTTTAGAGTTTCCTTATCATAAGTTAGATATAGTCTAACCACAACTTCTTTAATTGATATAACATGTGAAGGATCTAATTTATACCTCTGTAGCATAGACATAAAGAAGACATCATGTATTTGTAGAAGCTTAAAAGGCAAAGCTAGCCTATAGGCTATTAGCCTTACACATTCTTTCACTTCGGATGGACTAATAAACCTTGTACTTAACTTGCCCTTCTTGCCAATCCACAGAACCTTTTTCTAAGGTGAAACCTTAAAGAATAGTTTATCTCCCACTTTATACTATACATCTCTCCTCTTCAGGTCAACATATGACTTCTATTTATCTGAAGCTAATTTTAATCTATCTTTAATGATCTTTACCTTCTCTTTAGTGTCCTTAATTAGATCTTATCCCATTAACTTGGTCTCACATAGCTCATTCTAGCATAAAGGAGTTTTGCACTTTCTTCCATACAAGGCCTCATAAGGAGCCATTCCTAAGCTTGCTTGATTGCTATTGGTATAGGCAAACTCAATTAAGGAAATGCAACAATCCCAACTTCCCTTGAACTTTATAGCACAACTTCTCAGCATATCCTTAATTACTTGAATAACTCTTTCTAACTATCTATTTGTTTGAGGATGAAATGTTGTATTAAAACTTAGTTGAGTTTCCAAGGCATTGTGAAGCTTTTTCCAAAACCTCAAAGTAAACTATGGGTCTAAATTAGATATAATGGAAGACAGCACTCCATACAACCTGACTATCCCATCAATATACAACTCAACCAACTTCTCTAGAGAGTAGTCTATCTGAAATGGTATGAAATGAGTAGTCTTAGTTAGACAATCTACCATAACCCAAACTGAGTCACATCTGCTCCTTATCTTCAGTAATCCAACCACAAAATTCATAGTGACCTTATCCCATTTCCATTCTAGAAATGCTATAAGATAAAGCAATCCATATGGAACTTGATGCTTTGTTGACAAGTAAGGCACTTAGTCACAAACTCAGATATATATCTCTTTATACTTGGCTACTAATAAAATGTCTTCAAATCTCGATACATCTTGGTGTTACTAGGATGCATAGCATAAGGAGCACCATGAGGCTCTTACAGAATTTGTTTCTTCAAATCTTCCATATCTGGCACACAAATCTTGTCATGGTAGTATAAATAACCATCACCATTAACCTCATACTCAATAGGCTTCCCCTATTAGATATCCCTCATCACACTCATTAGCCTATGATCATCTTTGTGAGAATCCTTGGCTTACTGTAGCAAACTTGGCTTCACTTACATCTCTGTCATAAAGGCATCATTATCATAACCTATAAGCTATAATCTAACATTCGTAGCTCTCATGGCTACCATGAATTTCTTTTTAAAAGCATTTGCCACTTCATTAACCTTCCCTGGATGATAATCAATCAAGCAGTTATAATTCTTAATCAATTCCATCAAGATCTCTATCTCAAATTTAGCTCTTTTTGGGTAGGAATAAACTTCAGATTCTTGTGATCCATGTAAACATAACACTTTTCTCCATAGAGATAGTGTCTTTAAATCTTCAGAGCAAACACAATTACTACAAGCTCTAGATCATGAGTAGGGTAGTTCTCATGTAGCTTCATCTATCTTAAAGCATAAGCAACAACCTTGCTTCTTACATCAGAACACACCATAACCCATTATGAGATACATTACTATAGATGGTAAAATCTTTCCTTATCACTGGCTATATACGGATAGGAGCTTTTGTCAACATGGCTTTCAACTTGTTGAAGCTCTTTTGACATTTGTCATCCCCCACAAACTTTATATCTTTCCTTAACAAGTGAGTCATAGGTGCTATAATCAAGGTGAACCCTTTGAAAAACCTTCTATAGTAACTTGCCAAACTAAGGACACTCCTAATATCTATTGTGTTCTTAGGTGGCTTATATTCTATAACTATTTATATCTTACTATGAGGCACACGAATACCTTTATTAAAAGCTATGTGTCCTAAGAAAGACACCTCACTTAGCTAAAACTCACACTTTTTATGTTTAGCATAGAGCTTCTCATCTAGTAAAACCTAAAAAAATTGTTCTCAAATTCATTTTCTTGCTTACTCTTCAAGTATACTAGAATATCATCTATGAAGACCACCACAAACTAATCTAAGAAAGGTCAAGAAACACATTTCATAAGATCTACGAAAGTAGCTGGAGCATTTGTGAACCCAAATAGTGTTATTAAAAACTCATAATGGCCATAATGCATTCTAAAAGTAGTCTTGGCCACATCTGCCTCTTTAACCCTTAATTGATAATAATTAGATCTTAGATCAATCTTAGAAAACACCCCAGCTCCTCTCAGCTAATTAAATAGATCATCAATTCATGGTAAAGGATACTTGTTCCTAATGGTCAATTTGTTCAGCTGACTATAATCCACACACAACCGAAGAGAAGCATATTTCTTTTTAACAAATAACATCAGTACTCCCTATGGTGATACACTCGGTCTTATGAAACCTTTATCAAGTAAGTCTTGTAGTTAAATCTTTAACTCCTTTAACTTTATTGGAGCCATCTGATATGGAGCTATCGATATCAAAGCAGTGCTAGGTAAAACCTTAATATTAAACTCGAGTTCTCATTCAGGTGGTAAATTAAGCAACTCCTCTTGAAAAACATCCACATACTCTGACACTACTAGTATATGACTCGCATCTGTTTCTTCTTTTTTGGTATCATACACATAAGCTAAGAAAGCTTGACAACCCTTTCTCAATATCCTCATAGCTATAACAACTAAAATAACATTAAAGAGATAGTTTATCTTTTCCCCCCCATAACTATGGTATCTGCCCAATCTCCAATTTTAAGATACAACCTTTTTTGCTTCTAGTCCATAATCACTTGAAACTTGGATAACCAATCCATACCTAATATCAAGTCAAGTTCATAAAAAAGGCAACTTTATATGATCCGTTAAAAACTTGTGCCCTTAAACTATTAAGGGACACTCTTTGTAAACCTTGTTCATTATCACATGTTGGCCTATAGGGTTGCTAACCATAATATTTATGTTAAAAAGCTCTAAAACTGACCCTTGATCTTATACCCATCTAGTGCATGTATATGAGTGTGTAAACTCCGGATCTATCAAAGCCAAAGCAGGAGAATCAAAGAAAAGAAAGGTACCAGTAATGAAGTCTAAAGAATCTACCTTTTCCCTTGGCTCTAATAGCATACTACCTATCTAGTGCTCTAGGCTTTATTCTACACTCCAATCTGGTCCTCTGAGCTCCCTCTATTCTATCTCTCTTGTCACCTCAATCTCCTCTCTAACCATGAGTAGAAGCAAGTG
>CANXYI010730684.1:0-10434 GCA_948208565.1 Hura crepitans
CCTATCAAGAACTATAAAACTTTGTGCTTCATGCTAATAGCTTCAAGCTTCTTATTGAGATCACAATCACATCCACTGCATGTGTAAATTGGTAGTGGTTCTAATATGCTCATTTCATCTCAACACTTCATTAATTTGCTATAACACATTGCCAGAGAGTTGCTGCCTTGTTCAGTAAGCCCAAGTTCTCCCTAAATCTGATAAAGTTGAGGACTATTGTTCTTATCTCCAAATCTTTCTTCAATTATGTCCTAAAGAATCTTAGAGTTTGGATTGTAAATGAATGATTTTGTTATTTATTTGACAATGGAATTGAGTATCCATTGTTTAATCATGTAATCAACTTTCCTCCATCTTTTATATTCAAGATTATCCTCTAGAGCAGCAATTGTACCATTAATGAACCCTAGCTTATCCTTTGCTTTAAGAGAGTTCATTACAAATATGCTTCAACTCATGTAATTATTGCCATTTAAAGGAGAAGTTACCAGAATCATACCTGAATGATATGAATTGTGTAGTCTCAAGGGATCCTCTTCCATAACATTATAAACTGCTGCCAATCTTTTACTACTCTCACCATTGGTGGCCATTGTGTGGTGCTCCAAGAAAGTAAGGGAAGGAGCTAGTGATGAAGATGATTAAAACTTATATGGAAATGATGAGCACTCCAGATCTTAGAGAGGCTCTAATACTGTGTATAAAGATAATGCTCAACGAGAGCTTATATGGATTCAAAAAGAAAAAAAAAACTGTATAACTGATTTCACTAAAAAAACAAAGCAAATGTACATGTGGTTTTATACAGAATATGAAGTGTGAGAAAGTTGTTAAGAAAGAGAGAGAGAGAGAAATATGTTATAACTAAAAGCCAACTCAGCTCAACTAATTAATTGACTAACTGACTAATTGTTGCTAACTAACTAATTACATTTCTTCATAAATAAAGGGAGGAACATACATACGAGATTGATGTTATAATGACAACTGCTTGGAATTGATGAAAATATAAGGCATAAATCGTTCATTATATGTATGCATGACTTGTGGTTATTCAAAATTAGTTTATGTAAGCAAATTCTTCTTAGTGTGTTGGTTGTTTTCACATATAGGTTAAAGAATCAAGTAGACATCATTTGCAAGTGGAGATTCATAGTTATATGGAGCATTTCATTTTATCATCCCATGCATTTGATTTCATTAAGCTTGTTTCATTTATTTTGATTTATTATTGGATTTTAGTTTTGAGTTTGTAAAGCCCAATTATGGCTTATATTTTGGAATTGTGACCATTTGAAATTTAATTTAGTGTTTAGATGTATATGAATTGTGCACACATAAATGATTATAAATTTAGATACTCATTTTCATTTGGTATATAATTAATAATATAATCAATAAATAAAAAGTAAATATATAAATATGATAAATTAGTATTCATAAACATATTTAAATATTAAATAAAAAAAGAAATATTAAAAATATGAGTAATAGAGTTAAAATCAATATATTTTAAATAAATAAGTTAATATAAATTATCATAAATTAAAAATGTTTGGTTATTAGATATTCCAACTTGTTAATACAAATAAATTTATATAAATTATAATTAAAATAAATTAATTTCAAAACTTTAGCTTAATTAATTCTTAATGCATTCTTATTGTTTGTTTAGTCATATTATTTTAGCTTATTAAAAAATTATTCTTATTATTTGCAATTTTTATTATTATTATTTGTTTAAACTATTTTAAATTAGATGATCACTAATTTAAATATTATTAAAGTTATTACTAAATTTAAATTAGACAACTAATTAGAAGAAAGTTAAAATTTAAAAATAATACAGCATATAAATGAAAATTACAATGTAATATACTAGTACAATTATCAAATCAAATACAAATATTAAAATAAAATATAAATACAAATATAAAAAAATAATATACATACATAAAATACAAAAGAAATAAATTTAAAATACAAAATTAATAATAAGAATATAAGATGATAAATAAAATACAAAAATATAACTAAAATACAAGAAATACATAATAAATAAAATATTAAATATTGAATATAGAAAAAAAAAAAGAGAGAAAAAGGGATTGTTGGTGTAACACCCTTTTGTCCGATCTCAAAGAGAATCCGATAAGAGAATGCTACAACTCATATAAATGACAAACCATAGATAATACATGTATAATACCGAAACAAACAAATAAGTGAACCATAAATTTTTGTTGCACAAGTGTACACACATATACATAAAACTAAAGTGCATGAAGTTTTGACAACATAATAGCTGTTTAAATGCACTATCCAAACCTATAACAAGTTATACACAAACGCTTCTATGTCTCTCATCAATAATTAACTCCAGTACCCAAATTTGAAAAAAGAAATCCAAAATCATAACATATATTACTTCCTCATATTTATACATAATGCATGTTTTCAAATACAACTTATACAAAATTACAGGAAGTTTACAACCCAAAATACAATAGTAACTATGTACTTAATATAATGCGACAGCCAAATACGAAACTTCAATATAACTCCATCCTTTTTCTAATAGACTGTGATGTAGTCTTTAGCTTCTCACTCGACTTAGACCAACCAGTACTTACGCGAGGTAAAATCAATTGGCTGAGGATAAAATACTTAGTGGAGCAACCCTAACCTAGATGACATCTACTTGTTGTCACAAGCTTAAACCAGAACACAAAAAAATAGTACTCAATACTTGCAAATAAAGAGACAAAATAATCAAATCATGCAAATAGGGGATCGATTATATGATTAATCCATATCACTAATATATGTATATCTATCATTTCTACTTACAACCCATTACTTATCATCATTCCATTTAATAATTATAAAATTGTATTAATTATGAATATATCAATTTCCAAGTTGTCAATATACATCCACAAGTGTATGAGAGCAATGCATATATAAAAACAAATGCTTAATTGTATAAAATGAAATAAATTACATATATAACATCATACATATTTGAAAATTAATCATTGTGATTAAAACATCAAAACTTCCTTTGTCATTATTATTATTCAATAGTTTTATTTTACCTATAGTAAATACCAGAGAAATAACTATTTATGGTTTGATATCGAAAATTAAAAGGTATTGGCTATAGCTTGAAGTTGTATATAAGTGGCTACAGCTTGATAAATAAATTATTGTGACTATAACTTGAATATAAAGATATATAATCAATATAAATATGGCTACAGCCTGAACAATTGTGGTACCACTATACCCTACTTAACGTGCCAACCTATCTAACTTTATTCCTATCGGGGTTACTAAAGGTAACATAACCATTTTTAATATAATCACATCTCACTTTTATTTATCATTTGATGAATTGTAGAGTATTCTTCAATATAATCTCTTGAATACATCATACAATACAATATCATTTTACCCATTTCTTTGACAACAACAATATTCATATAAAAATGAAATATTATGTGAAATGTATTCCTTTAATCACTTGTCAATTTAATTCAATTACACAAACTCATCACAATACTTTTTTGTGCACTAATACATGTCATATTTAATTACTTGATAAGCTAGTAATATAAAATTTCCATTCATTAAGCAAATCCAACATTTAGAATAATCGCATATATGACATCAAGTGTGTTTATCTTATTTTTAAAATGTATATACTTGGCGTTCATGCAAATCTTAAAAGCAAATCCTAAAAATCAAGAATTCTTCAAGGTTTTAACTCATTATGCACATACATGGTATTCATAAACTCATATCTCACTTATACGCTTTATATTCGTATCCTTTTTATATAATAGGTAATATCAAAATTTCACAACTTATCTTTCATGCATCGTTCATGCCAAAATACTTTCATCATGGTACTATCATACATATATATTACATATATATGCACTTTTGTTGCCACATTTACATTCATATGTCATACAATACATTAGTTTATATGAATGGGATTCATACGTAAATAATTAATCAAGTTTACTCCTCACATCATAACTTTCATATAGTTTAAGAGAGATAAATATCTTATATAATTTATTTTCTACCAACAGTCTTATGCTTGGCAATATTCACATAAAAACGTACAAATTCTAAAACAATACATTACTTTTCACCTCTTACTCCTTTAAGTACTACACTTCTTGGTACAAACTATAACTCATCTTTTAGAATAGATCGTAGGTCCTTATATCATTCATTTGTCATTTAAGAAACTATACACATTAAGTATATATCCTTCCTTTAACCAAAATAAAAATCTTTAAAACATTTTATTAACCATAATTAAACTAAATAATAGACCAATATATATATATATATATATATATATATATATATATATATATATACACAGACACAGACATATATATGTATACACACACACACACACACACACATATATATATATATATATGTATGTATGTGTACATATGTGCAGGCTTACAATACTTTACAATCTTAGAGAATGTACCTTAATTACTCAACTATCTCATTCATATTTTCAAATAATATTAGATTCCAAGTTCATTTCCCATTTTCTTAAATAAGAAAACTAAAAATAATATTTATAACTTATAATTATTATTAGACACAACAATAATCATAAACTTATTCTATGATTTTCTGAAGTTTTAGGATTATATGTATCACTTTTAAAAGCTGAATAAAATACATTTATCATAAAATTGGTTGTGTAAATCCCAAACTTTAAAAAGAAATCAAACTATTCAAAATAACCACTTTCAATATATCACTCTGTAAAGGGTCACGGTCATGAGCTATCGAATTTTCTAGATTATATTTATAGCTTCAGAGGGGGCCACAACCATGAGCCCTTCAATTTCTAAAATTCTGTAATTGATTTTTCAGCAGACCTCAATCCAATTTCATGCAATTCAATCTTCTGCATTCTAATTCTCAATTTCCATATTGTTACACTTAATCCAGGACATGTTCAAGCTTATTTCCATTTAAAATAATCAATCAATACATTGTAAATTCATCAAAATTCCCATTTAAATCAATTTATAATAAAGGGAGATATTCTACGTTTAAATTGCACTAACCTCTAACTTTAATGCTTCCTTAGCTGTAATCACCAATTCTTTGTCCTTCAAATGCTCCAATGACCTCTTCTCAACTTATGATTTTGGGTTATCCCTTGAATTCCTCACTTCTTATGCTTGAACTAGTCCATCTTCATTAACACCTCATTTTCTGTTAATCTCTCTTTTCCTTGACTATTTAATTTCTTTGATTAATCCATGATGCTTACTCACTTTGGTAGCATAATTAAAGCTTAATGCATGTAAAAAGGGAGATAATAATGGTGAATTTTGATACATTTAATGGTTGTCGAGGGAGGAGAATGAAGAAGAAAAAGAAGAGAAAGTAGGGAAACGTGTCCCATTCTTGTCTCCTTATTCCTTTCTCCTCATGCATTTATATACTAAGATATGAATGGTCATGGTCTTGCCATATGTCGCTTATCTTCGAGTACATTTTAATCTTAAATGATTTAAAGTCAATCCCGCCTATATGATAATTCAAATAGTTATCGATTGTAACTTACTATCACCTCAACTTATTATTATTTTACATGAATGGCCCAATTGCGCATTATTATCTTTTCGTATTAATAACTGATTAGTTGTCCCAAGCTTATTCCCAAACTTTTCAATCTTTAAAGTATGACAATTTCAAAACATACATTAACATCGCACTTGTAATAACATTTTCCTTGGTCTACAACTCTATTATTCATACCCTAAAATACCTTAGGGACACTATTCACAGCCCCAAAGATACTATACAAACCGTAAAATTTCAGGGCATTACAGTTAGGCCTAAATTATCCATGCCCAACGATCCAGCCTAGTCGCTCTAGCAAAAAAAAAAACTTCCACAGTGAAAGTGATAGAAAATATATAATTATACACATAGTGCAAAAAAAGTAAAAATATTGTTCATTTTATTTGCAAAATTGTCAGTGAATGAAATCTATAAATAAGTAGTTTTTGGAGTAAGAGAGAAGATAGGAAGAAAAAAATAGGAGAGAGCAGTGCAAGATAAAATAGAGAGAAAACCAAGACACCACAGCCAATCTAAAAATACAAAAGCTCAAAAGATAGAAATACCGAAACAAAAGATTAAAGAAAGTATGAACAATGGGTGGATCTGGAAAGAAAAAAAGAATAAACAAAATAAAGCATTGAAAGTGCAGTAACATAGAAAATAATAAAAAACTAGAAGAAAAGGCATATCTATATCTTAGTGATACAATTCTAACTCTTGGATAGTCCCTCTAAATTTCTAAAGGTCAGTTTTGATATATCCAATTTTTAGAAAAGGTCAGTAATGATTATAATAACATCTTATCTTATTTATTTTTTTATTAAAATTCCTATCTCTATATCATTATAGGTAATTGGTTTTGATTTCCTATAATGATATAAAAGGTCGTTTTATGATCAAAGACGATTTCCAACCTCAATCTAGTATTTTACTATTTCAAATCTAATTATATATTTTTGTTTCAAATGTGTTCTGGTATTCTCTATTCCATCTAACTATCAGATCCGAAATTAGTGGTTGATATGCCACGAAACAAAAACATATTATTAAGATCGTCACTCAAATAAAATCCTTAAAGCCAAAAATAATTCTTTTTGAAGAACAAGTCATGAAATTCATAGGAGTCAAACTTAAATTACATAAAAAAAGAAGTAAAAAAACTCTAAATCTCAACTTAAATAAGGCAAACAAATGCAACTAAATCATAAATGTTATCTACCAACTTACAATACCTAAAAACACATCAAAGCAATAAAAAGGGGAATAAATAAAAAGAGTTGGAAAACTTAGCTTAAGGTTATGGAATCTTTTTAGTTTTAAAAGGCTAATGTAAAAGCCTAAATATTGAATATGTAAACAATATCAAATCAAAGAGGGTAGAGAAACGAAACTTAATTAGAAAAAACTAAAATAATACGAAATTTGATATTCAAATCAAAGTAGAATCTTCAATCAATAATCATATTAATCACAAGTATGAAGAAATAAGGATTATGCATGAACACCAAATAAATCAAAAGCAAACATTAATAAAAAAAATACCATCAATGTAAATAATTCTAAATAAAATTAAATATACAAATAAGATCCATTTTGGTAAAATAAAACTACAAAAATTTCTTGCAACAAAAATGAGCAGCGATAACTAAAAACTAAGAAAATAGAATAGTAAAAAAATTTTCTAAAAGTGAGGACAAGCGAGAAAAGTTGTACTTTGTCAATACTTATTAAGAAAATAACAGAAATTATCTAGATTTACAAAAGAATAAATGGTATAAGTAAGAGTTAGTAACCGATGCGTAAATAGCTAGAACAAGGGATAATTAGCATAATAGCCTCATGAATATCACTTCTTTCTAAAGGAATGGATCTTTAAGAAATAAAGGAATGTTTGCATGATTCAAGACCAAATAATGATAACCTCAAATTTATAAATAATAGAATATGGATAGGTTCATGAAATATAGGGCCATCAGTTCCTAAAATAATTCAAAACAAAATTTTAAAAGACATATCTAAATACTTAACCAATAGGAAGCATAAAAGAACAAATCTTCCTCTCATGCATCAAAAATATAAAGGAACATATTAAAACAACAAAATTTCCAAAAGTTTGCAATGCACCAAATCAAAAGATGTATCATAACTCGATGTACTTGGAAAAACAGAGGCTTTAATCAAATCTCAATAATATAAAGGCAAGTAATAAAATTTCTGTATAATTCAGAGTAAATAAATAACTATGAACTCAAAACAGTAAAAGAAATTAATTCAAATGTAAACATAATAAATGACTTTATAAGCAACTTATAAGAAGCAATTGTAGACACTGGGTTCTAAGGTTCCCGTGTTTGGATTGTCTAATGATAAACGAAGACAGAAAAATTCTGATAAATAAAAATACTGTCGTCGAGACTCGAGAAAATAGTAAAATTTTGATTATGAACTTTAACCCAGCCCGACAAGCTTGTGGTGCAATAAAAATAATCGGCCTAAACCTGATGCTGAACACTAATGCTAAAGGGGGTATAGAGGGCGAAGCCCCCCGCGGTACGGTGTAAAATTTTTGAAAAAAATATTTAAAATTACAAAATTTTATTTTCACTATTTAGAGGCAAAATGGCGACGTTTGCCGCCTAAAATGATTATTTTGCTCAAGTTCCAAAACAACCATTTCGAGTCCCATAAAAATTCCTAATCCATTTGATGAAAACGATCGTTTTAAAGGCAAAAATGAACGTTTCTACAAAATGGCTATTTTGGCCAAGAAAATACTTGTTTTCCTCATGCCAAAATGGCTGTTTTTAGCCTCAATTTTTGTGTATAAAAGGCGAACTCTATACCAATCTGAGTGATCGACTTTTATGGGTAAGTGCACACCAAAAAGATGTGAAAAACACTTTCCAAATATCTTTTTCTGATTTTTAGAGTTTTTTTCAAAGCTTTCTGCCTATTTTCTCTCAAGTTCAATTTCTGAAAGCAATTATATACGGTGGGTTGACCAATTCTTCTCATTCTTCTTTTATTTATTTCTTTTTTTCTATCTACCAGTTATATGTGATAACTTATTACCTATATATTTTATTGTTGCGGTATTGTATTTATTTAAATTGTTTATTTTGTTTTCTATATCGATTATTCTATTCATCTTTTATTTTATTCTTCATACTAATATTGTGTTTTGTTGTCATGCGAGTCGTTTCATCTTGTATAGTTTTATTTAACCTTTCTTTTTTTCTTTCATTAAACACTAGTGAAGTAGCTTTTATTATTCCTTTATTTTATTATTTCTTTATTCTCTTTTTCTTTTGTTTATTATCTTTGATTATTATTTGTTTAGTATTATTCGGTTAGATTGTATTTTAGGTTATTTCAATGTAATTTTATTTTTATTCAGTTAGAATGCATTTCAAGTAATTTTCATATAATTTTGAATTCCTTTTTTTGGTTAGAATATATTTTAGGTAATTGCCATGTAATTTAATTTTTATTCTGATTATTTTCTTGTATATTCCGTGAATGTTGTAATAGGTAGAAAATAATTTTTACACGTAAATAACCAAATCATTTTATACCTAATTAATTGGTTTTTTTAATAAAATAGATCTTTAATAAAAGTCACATAAAATAAAATTTATTTTCTAAAAATTAGCATGCGAGAACCAAAGTTCTAAAAGAAAATCAAGCACTTTATTTACTTCTGTAAATATGCTTTATTATTCTTTTACGTGATTTATTTTAATACTAAAACTTGCTTAAGAGAAAGGATAAAATTATAAATTTAATCTAAAATTCCGTATTAATTTGAGGTATAAATAAGAGTAGGGTTCAAAACCGCTCTGATTTTGGCTTTACAAGGTATTTTCCAACTCTGATTGGTTAACGACTTCTACCTTGTGGTACCCAATTCGCTTTTTCTAGGCTCATCGAATAGGAATGGCTAAGGATTCCTCTAATTTCCTTCTCAACTTTCGGGATTAGAGAGATGAGATTTAGATTGAGTCCTTTGTTGTTTCAGTTTAACTGGCCTCGAAAAGGAAGGGACACGAACAACGACCTCAAGTAGGAGAAAAATTAGGAACAACTAAAGGCAGAGCTAAATACAATTTCTATAAACATAGCTTTATACAGATAAGTAACTTTACAATGGAAATAAGTTGAATTATTAAACGTGGGTTCGTAAAAAGTGAGCATAAACATATTAAAGATCATGAGATATCAAGAATTAGAGACACTAATTAGGAAACACTTATATAGAGAAAGACAAAATATTTTTTGGTTACCAAACTTCCATATTAAGTAGGTTTATAGTAAAGGAAACAATATACATCAGTGATAAATTAACTCAAAATAGACTTAAAGCAAAAGTAAGTAAAGAAAATCAAAGTGTAAAGGCTTTTAGCAAATTTAAGCAAATAAGTATTTGTTTTGCATCAACCAAACCAAATAAAAATAACATCAAAGCATATTTTGCATGTAAATCCGAATAGAGATCATAACCAAATAGATATAAACTTAATGTAGTTAAAAGGAGGAAACTTTGCTAACTGTTAATGTTACCTACAACAGATAATAGGCCATTCTTTCAAAACAAAATCTAAGTCTCAAATCATGGAATAAAAGAGCTAATTTATGCCAAGACAAAGAGAAATACCAAAAAGCAAAACTATCTAATTTACAAATTCACAAACAAGAATAAAGATTAGATCTAATTGCAACAGCATAAAAAAATAAAAAAACATAAAGTAAGAATAAAATCTTAATATTCAGAATCTTTATTAGAGTTAAATATCATACAATCTCAAAGAG
>CANXYI010730781.1:0-10555 GCA_948208565.1 Hura crepitans
TTATAAATTTGAATAATAAAAATAAAAAGTTTATAAAAGTCATTTAAAATCTATGAAAGTCATTTAATAAAAGTCATTCATACTTTTAAAAAGTATGTTAAAATTTTTAAAAGTCAACATACTTATATAAAGTTTGTTAAAGTTTTTAAAAGTCTGTAATTAAAAAGTCATTTAAAAAAATTTATCAAAGTCTTAATTGAATACACTCTTGTTAACTTCACATTTGTTTTCCACTCAACCTACAAACTTTCACTCATTGACATTTTATAAAGTGAAAAAAGAATATCGCAACTCAAAAGTTTAAAATTCTTCTTTGTAATCACTTCTAAAATTAATTTTGCTATTGTCCCTAAAATTTATATTGTTGGATGACAAAATAGATTTATTTAAATAAAAAATATATATAAAAAAATACATAAATCTTAAAAAAAATTTCTCATTTAAAAACAAAAAATTTAAACTAATCAAAATATTGAAATAATATATTATTTAGTACAATCTTGAACTTAATATCTAATTAGTTTACTTTAAAATTAACAATAAAATGTTAATTTGAGTAATAAAAATAAATGTATAAAATATTTATAAATTTAATAAGTAATAAAAATAAAAAGTTTATAAAAATCATTCAAAATATGTAAAGTCATTTAAAGTCATTCATACTTTTTTTAGAAAGTTGACTAATATCATTCATATTTTAAAAATCTATCAAAGTATTTAAAAGTTCATAATTAAAAGTCGTTTAAAAAAAGTCTATTAAAATCTTAATTGAATTCACCCCTCTAAGATTTTTCAAATTGGAAAATTTATTTTTAATATTATTCACTATTAAGTTAACATTTTTTTATTTATTTTCGTCAAGTAAATATGTTTATGATTCATCATATTGGTTGATATTCGGATGCGATTTGATCTTTGATTCATAGTCATAGTATAGTAAGCTCCAACTATGTCACATAAAATCAAGCATCAAAGAAAAATGGTAAAAAAAGAGATATAAAATATTTATAAATTTGAATAATAAAAATAAAAAGTTTATAAAAGTCATTCAAAATCTATAAAAGTCATTCATACTTTTAGAAAGTCTGTTAAAATTTTTAAAAGTCAACATACTTATATAAAGTTTGTTAAAATTTTTAAAAGTTTGTAATTAAAAAGTCATTTAAAAAAGTCTATCAAAGTCTTAATTGAATACACCCTTGTTAATATATGGTGACAATCTTACTTTATAGCAATCTCTCTTTAATACATAATCTTCGCTGTATAACCAACATATACTCATGCTGCTCAGCTTTGATATGAGAACTTGCGCTGCGCATCTCAAAATCCACACGAACGCACTAAGCAAGATTGCTTAGTGGTATACCCAAATTTATTATACTAGTATATATTCACGATTCATGTAACACACGCACAGTATAAGTTTAGTTATATAAAAATAATAAGGCATATTGGCATTGCCATTAGCAAGAAGACTATATTGTAAATTAATAACACAATCAATTTCAATACTAACAACTTAAGGATATAAGGAGTAACTGAATCTATAATAATAAGAACAAGACATGTTTCCAACAATGTATGTACCCACATCCTCTAGCACTATGTATTCATGATAGTTTTAGCATAACAAAAACATGCATAACATATCGTAGTCATATACAAGCATTCAAAGATAGATATTATTATTCATAAACATCACAGTTGTATACCTACTTAAAAGTCAATATAAGAAATAATAAATTTCATGTTTGATAATTTTATGTGTTAATCTTTTTATGTTTATTATGCTTTATTCCGCTTATACTATGCCTTTCTTATCTTGTTATGCCCGTACTTAATAGACAACTCTCGAAATTGGATATCGGGATTTAGACCATATAAGCTTCATAATATATGTAGTTGTCCACATTTTGGATCTCACAACCGTTGCATCTACATAATTGTGTAGTGGCCCTATAGACCTCACGACGATTGCACCTGCATAATTAAGCACTTATAAACCCTAGTAGCTGTTATCTATCCCTAATTGACCGGCCAACCTATCCAATCTAGGTTGTCTAATTGATTGGCCAATCACCATATGCTTTAAGTTTCACTTTCTTAAAGTATCTTACAAAAAGTTTTATAATTCCTTTGGTCAACAAATGACCCATTGGGAAAATAAGCCTTATTGTTATTAAATTCACTTTTATGATAACATCCTGCATAACCAAACATCAAAAAACATTCAACTGTCAAACTCATAATATACATAGCTTACAATTGTCATGGTATAATCGTATCACATAAGGTATATTAGTTAGTGGCTTAATTTCTCACTTAACCTTTAATGTGTTATTTGGTCATAACTCCATCATCATGCCATATCATTATCAAACCTCCAAAGCATACATGTCATTCGTATAACAACACATATACCTTCTTGTACACATTTATGTCAATGAATCAATCAAATGTATTCATATGTGTAAGCATGCATTATCTCGTGTTCTTAAATGTTTTATTACTTCATATAGTGTAACATTATTAGCATAGCACAGATATAGGCCTAAACATAACGTTATACCTTTCAAACATACTAATGCCTAAAAACATCATAAGTAGGTTTTCATGCTTTATAAACGTCACACATTTTTCCATTCGGCCATATCATTATGTTTTTACTTGTTGTTACTCACCTTCAACACTTTACATGAGTTAGGCATATATAATCGATAGTTCAAGCCAAAGCCTCAAGTTAATTCATTTGTCATTAACATACTATTACCTATCCATACTCAGCCAAAGCATCAATTCAACATCACAAACTTATCTCATTCATTTTACTCATTCTAAACAAGCATAATACATCCCATTATCATCCGCGTATGAAAACTCACATAACTTTATTAACCATGGCCGTAACCCAAGCAATATGCTTAGGCATCATTATAATCCATCACAAAATACAAATTCGACCAAGCTCTCATTTATGCACATCCTCATTCAATTCCCTCGTATTATATAAATTAAATATACATAGCTCATAATTCAACTACCAATTATATGTCTACATAAATACATACTAGACTTATGCATCAAATACATAGAATTACACCAATTTATGAATGCAGACACATACTTTAATTTACATGCTTATTGAATACCCATACTTTCATTACAATATAACATGTGTGATTTGGCTTTAAATCCAATTTAATTACCAATACATAAATCACAAAATTTTATGATGTGTATGCATTATTCTCTTTATACCATTTCTTGTCCATAATTTAAGTCCATCATTTTGGTACAACAAGTTTTACATAATCATATTAGTTTGATTATGCCTATGGCAAACTCAAGCCACTTCCTAACTTCATACTATTATCCTGCATTTATATGCCCTCAATCACTCTTTACATTAAGCACACATACTTAGCCATCAATCATGATCCAAGCTTATTCTTACAACATATCGCATACACACACATCAGTTTATAATCCAAGTATTTCTTTTATAATGTACTCATGCATTTGTTACATGTGCATATTGGAATATTAAATTAGGCTTATAGAGTATACATGTATATTTAATTACCTTCGATCCATAATGTACACATATACACGTGTGCACATAACACTTTTCCCATGACACTTTAGACCATATAATATACCTATACACAAATAACTTATAGCATGCCACTTTAGATCACAACATATATATACATATTAAACTCACTTCTATCAAGTTACTTGATGTCAGTATAATTTTCGAAACCATATTAGGGGTATACATACGCATGTGAAATAAAAGCTACATTTTAATAATTTTCTCTTTTGAATCTATTCATATATATTGAAGATTTAGTTTGCCGAATAATTTGGAGAGTTCATCTATACCAGAAACCAACATCAACTGGTTGTATTTCACAAATTCCAATCACTTTTTACACCTAACCTCCACCTCTATGGCACACAGTACAAATTCTCTTTGTTGTCCTTTTAAATTGCCCTTATTAGAGACATCAGTACTATAGAAATTATGTAAATTGGGTAGCACAACAACCCATAAGTATGCAACAGTATTCAAATTCACTCCTGCTGCTAATGCCATTATCCGCTGTAAAACTCCCTCTTTAGTCCCAAATTTTGCTCTCCCTTATAGCTGCAAATCAATAGCAACTCTATCTCTTTCTTTTGTATTTTATATTCCTTTAGAAATTTAGCATCTGTAAATTAAAAGTCTCTCTAATCCATTTCTCTACTATAAATCCTCCTCTATTTCCTCAAGCGAACACTTTGGTTCCAATTTCCTTACTAATTCGTGACTACTTCATAACACCATTTGAATCAAATCAGCTTTTTAAACCTGTAACTTTAGTTGCTAATTTTGTATTAAAAATTCAATCCGAACTACTGCCACAAGAATGCAGAGATAGCAGAGGAAATTCCTCCGTTCACTCAGCCATAGATGATTTCCTCAAGAAGTTGATTTCTCCTTTCGATATCCCTCCAAACTCCACCCGACACTAATATTCTAACATGGCGATAGCACACCATTTCCTCATACACCATGAAATCAAAACAGAGGTGAAATTACAGGATTGTACCTGACTCCCTTTTTCAATAATTGCCACTGCTTTTGCCCTCTAACTTTAACTCCTATTTAGCTTTTTTACCCTCATGTTACAGTCGTTGCAATAGCTAAAGTTGCTGCAACACTTGCTGTTGACACCAACCAGCTGCCACCACTGTGGTTTGGTTACAGTAGCTAAGAGTTCCTATGACTACCAACCAAAAGTTCCTCACGCTGCTTACAAGGCACTTTTGAGCTAATATTCCATCCCTCCACAGTCCTTATACTGTCAACTAGATACTGCAAAATTTATCCTTTTGTAACAGCATGCGATTCATCCTCTACTACCCCCAAAAATCCCTCCTGCAATAGCGTCGTCGCCCATTTCCTACACCAATGTTGCTATAGTGATCCTGTCACAATCCTATTGCTGCGTAACTACTCCCTCTCTCGGTCTCCCTCTCTTTTTGCCATATTCGTCTCTTCTTTTCTTTCCTTTCATGCTTCATTTTCTTTCTTTTTCTCATTCTATTTCTTTCTCCCGTCTTAATCTCTATCTCTTTTTATTTCTTCCTTTCTTTTACACTCTATTTGGATGGTGGTGAGGGATGGGATTAGAAAGGTTAATCCTATAGAGAACCTTGTTTGGATTGATGGAAGTTATGTTTTCATGGGTTTTCTTCGATTGGGATGGGGATGGAGACGCTGCAGAGAATAAGGGAGATAGGAACATACCAATTATCATTTTCTATTCTAATAATGCCCTTCAGTTTTTTATCAAATGAGAAAAATACCCTTATCAGTATATAAACTTTCCTAACCCTATTTTTTACCCATTTGTCCCATATTTTCCTTTCTCATTTTCAGCATTTTGCCGCTGCCTCCTCAAGGTAACTACTGCTCTCCCTTTTTTTTCTTTTTATATGTATACATTATAGATCATTTTTTTTATTGGTCATTTTTAAAAGTTTAATTTAAATTATTTTCATATTTATATTTTATTGATATTTCTATTAATAGTTAGATGATATATTGTCTTTGCATGATTATATTAAAGTAGATGTTTAGATGTAATTATAATTTTTATTGATGTTGGAATTGTGAATATTTTGTGTATTTTTTCGTAATAAATTTTTTTTAATTATAATTTCAATTTGGAATATAATATAATGTGTGATATTAAAATTATGCGTACAAAATATTATTTATAATTGTATAGTTTTTTTAGTTGTATATTGTTCATAATTGTATATTTTTTAATTAAAATTGAGCTAAATTTAAGTTAATTTAACATATAATAAAATTTAATACATAATGTATTTCATTTAGTATCTTAATTATAGTTATTTAAGTTTAAATATTCATTTTTATTATTTTCATAGTTTAGTCAACTTATTATTCTAATAGAAATTTATTTTAGATGGATAATGAGAATAGTTTGAGAAATAAATTACCAAATAAGGTTGTGGTTGCTATAGTTGCAAATGTTGTATTTGTAGCAGTTTTTTGGTTTTGGGAATATATGCATACAGTTGTAAATGAAGATAGACATGCGATCTCACATGTGATTAAACTGCAAGGAGAGAAATCTAAAATTGACCTAATGAGTCATTTGTTCTCAAATGAACTATGTTATCATATTATAAGAATGCCCTCACAAGCATTTATCAATTTATGTAATATATTGATCAGAGAGGGTGGGCTAAGAGGAACAGTTCGGGTCACAGTTGAAGAATAATTTGTAAAAACTCTTTAGTTATTAGCCCACAATAAGAAAAATCAGGAATTAGCAATTACATTCCATCGGTCTGGTGAGTTGGTTTCATCACTTTCACACTGTCTTGAGAGCCATTTTAGAGCTATATGACCAATTTATCGTACAACCTGATGGATTGCAAGTTCCTCCTAAATTTTCAACAACCATAGATACTTATCTTATTTTAAGGTAAACACAATTGTCATTTTCACTTAAATATTAACCAACTTTATAATCAAATGCATAATAAAAAAAATCTTTGTTAGGATTGTGTTGGTGCAATTGATGGAACACACAAACGTGTTAAAGTGCCAAAAAGTGAAGTACTTAAGTATAGTGGGAGGAAAGATTATCCTACACAAAATGTTTTGGTTGCTTGCACATTTGACCTAAAGTTCACATATGTCTTTGCTGGTTAGGAAGAGACAGCTTCTGATCACAGATACTGAAAAATGCATTAACTACAAAAAATCCTTTAAGAATTCCAGAAGGTAAATACTATATGAAATTTATTTAGGTTTAACTGAATGTTGGAAAAACTTTAATTAAATCATTAATTTTTTTTAATGTTTAGGAAAATATTATCTTGGTGATGCTGGGTTCATGTTGAGAAGTGGACTTATAACATCATATAGGGGAGTACGATATCATTTGACAAAGTACTTATCAAGAAATTCACCTCAAAATCCTCGTGAACTATTTAATTTAAGACATGATTCTTTGTGTAATGCTATTGAGTGAACATTTAGAGTTCTTAAAAAAAGATTTCCTATCATGGCAAGCTCAACAAAACCAAATTATGATGTTGAAACACATAAGCTTACTGTTTTTTTCATGTTGTATTTTGCATAATTATTTGAGAGGTGTAGCACCGAATGATGAGTTACTTGAACAAGTTAATGCCGATCTTATAAACGCTGATAATGTGCCTGAAAGAACTTCTAATGTTAGGAAATATAGTGAGGAAACTAGTAAATGAGAGTTGTTTCGAGATCACATAACAGTTACCATGTGGAATGATTATATGAATAATTAGTGGAAATAATGTATTTTATTTATTACGAACATTATATGTAATACATTTTAAAATCTATTTTGTGATGAATGTATTTTGTTGTTGTTTTGTAGTTGTCAAAATGCTGAAAATATCATCAAGTGATGTGGGTGGTTCTAGTATTAATGTTGTATTAACATGGTCAACTATTATGAATATGTTTTAATTGATGCACTTCATAATGAAGAAATAAAAGGAAATAGAGTTCAGGCACCTTCGCACCACATGAAATGAACAATATTGTGCCAGAATTGTTATTAAAATTTCCTGACAAGCCAATAACTAAGGACAAATTGCATAACCGCATCAAGATAATTAAAAAACAATTCATTAGATGTTATGATATCTTTCACAATGCAAGTGGTTTTGCATGGAATCCAAAAACAGAAATATGGAGTGCGGAACCTCCAGTATAGGATGAATTAATTTGGGTAAATTTACTTTACACTATTTTTTTAATTTATATATTTATCCTTATATTGTTTTTGTTAATATGTTGACATCATAATAAATATTTGTAATATGTAGTCTAAGCCTGAAACTGCTGAATAGAAAAATAAACCAATAAGAAATTATGAAAAATTAGTGCTTCTTTGTGGAAGGGATCGAGCTATTGGTAGACATGTTAAGATAGAAAGAGCTATGAGGAAAAGGATTGTTGAAATGAATAGTATGATTTTAGGAAGCAGTTCATTGATTGATGAGATTGATGAAATGTTCAACTAAAATACTGCTTTTGTGAATAATGACTGTGAAGGAAATTATGTTGAAATATCAAATCCTAATACACCACGATCAAATGCCAATTCTAAAGCACTGAGTGGCAACAAAAGGTCTAAGATGTCTAGCCTTTCCAATATGGAGGACATTGCCACAAAGATGACTGGGAGTTATGGTAATTGCCCTTAACCATATGGCAAATATATCACTAATTTCACGGGAGCATATTTGGCAACTAATTACATAAATGGGTTTAGAGCCTGATGTGGTACTAAAGCTGATATTTTCCTTTCTCATAATGCAAAACCGTTGAAAACTTTAATGCGATGTCCAGTTGATCAGTGCAAAGTTATTTTGATAATAATGTTAGCAAGAAATAATTAAATTATGTTAGATATTAGCACAATGTTATAACTATTATTATGTTGTGTTTAATTTTGGAATTTATCTAGACTATTATTAATGCATGTTTAATTTTTAAAATTATATATAATATTATTATGGATTTCATATTAATTTAAGTTTATTATTTTAATTAATTGTTGACTTTTTTATAATATTAAATATTAAATTATGAAAATAAATTAAAAATCAAAATATATTTAATTTATTATTAACATTAGTATTTTGTAAAACTAATTATTACAAATAAGGGTATATTGATCATTTACTCTCTTTATTACAGTTAAAACCATTATGAAACTATACAATTGTCACAAACATGATTTCATATGTTATATTATAAACCCATACTACCCTATCTCATATTATATTATCGTGCTTGTTATGAACCTATGCATAACAGCCATCAAAACAGAGTGTTGGGGCTATGCGGAGCTGAAATAAAAAATCGAATCAAACCATTGACAATTTGGTTTATTTGATTCGATTTTTTATTCGGTTTTTGAATGTGACTTTGGTTCAATCCGTTTGATTTTTAGATGGTGAAAACTGAAAGAACCGAACCGACCGAATTTCTTAAAATGACGTCATTTTGGGATTTATATATATATAAAATAAAAAATATATAGAATTTCGATTAATTTATTTTTTCGGTTCAATTTTATATGAATGTCGATTTTTCGATTCGGTTATTATAAAAAAATTGATTTGATTTGATTCTAAAAATTTTTGAATTTCGATTTTCGATTTTGAACCGACTGCATGCGCACCCCTACTTTCTTTGATTCTTTTTCTTTTTCTTCTCCATCTCTTTCTTTCTTTCTTTTATTTTTTGATTCTCTCTATATATATATGGGGCTGCCATCAATAGTGTTCAAAATATCTTAAATAAATAGCCTTTCAAACCTTCATTCTTTTAATTTTACAAATTAATTTTGACTTCAAAAAATACTAATTTTTATCTCAATAATCCTTTCGCAATTTTTAAATATTAGATCGCAAACTTCCTGAATTAAACCAAGCGATGATTCATAAAAAAAATTTGATTTATCTCCAATTAAAATTAGATTACTGTAAAACTTTCCTTTTTTTTTTGTTTTTAACTCACTTAATAATCTTGATTCCAATTAAAATATTCATTCGTGATCTTTAATTAAGACATCTTTTTACTCTTTCCGTTTATTGTAGACCGAGCATCGAAAACACTACATAATTTGCTTGCAGTAAGGATATATTCGCATGAATTTAAATATTAGAGATAAATCCTACACTACAAGTGATTTTAAAAATTAAATATGTAGGATAGCATTTTCAACATGAGGACATTAATAGAATTCTGAAATTTGCCTCCATAAGGAGTATGATTGAATTTTAAAAAAATTTTAATGCATAGAGGTCAATTTTATTATTAGAGCATGAAAAATCAATTAAAATCAAAGCATACCATTCTCCTTTTATTTATTTATACACAATCTTACCCTTCTACAAACAATATAACGGAAGAAGCATGCATGTGGTCCACATGGTTTATAATGTAAATACAACTTCCCATTCAGCAACATTAATCCATCATTTTCTCGTGCATTATTATTATTTTTTTAAAGGAAATTGTTTCAACTTTTGACATTATAAAAAGGGCTATTTCGTTTTTTAATGATGACTATTCATCATACTACTTTATATCATCATACAAAGTAATTAATTTTATCATAAATAGATTGAACAAACTTAATTGTAATAAATTTTAATCTCTAATATTTTTTTAAAGCAAAACAAAAGTAATTCAACTAATCAGATTGACTTTTTCATCCATTCCAAACCAATGTCTTAAAAATCAGACCCAATAAAGAATTGAAGTGCCAACCGAATCATGATTCGATCAGTCTGACCGGATTTGATCAGATTTTTTCTTTTTTTAATTATAATTATTTATATAAAAATTTTGAAATATAATGTGATTGATAATATATAAAAAATAAAAATACATTTAAAAATCTATTTATCATTAAATATTAACTTATAAACATTAATTTTAAACTATTTACCATTAATAATAAAATTT
>CANXYI010730845.1:0-18371 GCA_948208565.1 Hura crepitans
GTTTTTTTATGAATTTTGGAATAATTATAGTTTATATATGTAGATTTAAGTGAGAAGAGGAAGGACAAGGATAAGAAAAAGGTGTGACATAAGCTTCTCAAGAGTTATGCGACTCGTTTGTAAGTGTAATCAAAGAAATTAATGTTATTAGTTTAAAACCTTAATGAAAATGTGTATGTGAGTGTGTCTATTTGTGTCATATATTTGTGTTATGATATGTGTTGTTATGTATTAATGTTGTGGGATCATACAAGCATGAAATTGTGCTATTTTAGTTGTTGAATGAAAATGTGAGTGTGTGTAATACATTATGGTCGAATGGTGTATGTGTTGTGTATTAATGGCATTTTGTTCAAACTTGATGATTTGGTTGGTTTATAATGTTGCGTTGTTATGTAATATGAAAATATAATGTGTTATTACTTGATCACATGTATTATGTAAATGGTCATATTGGCATGTGAAGCATGTGGAAAATAAATGATGTTTTAGATGGGTGTTTGATAATGTTTAACACCACTAGTTTGTAAAAACATGATACGTAACATGTTTATAAAACTTTACATCGTAATTGTGTGATGCAGTTATGTTTCACAACACATGATCATAACAACAAAATAAGCATGATTCCCATTTAGTCATTTGTTGGCTAGACATCTATAAAATGTATCTAAAACTACTTATTTATGGTGAGATTGAAAAGAATTGGTAAATGGTCCATACTAGTAAACAACCTAGAGTGGATAGGTTGGTCGATCAACTAGGGGTTTAACAGGTGTGAGTGGTACTTTGGCACCTTCACACGACCTTCGGGTGCGAATAAGTAGACCTATTTGTCTATGGAGCTGATTTATAGATTTGATAAGTAGACTTATGAGTCTATAGATTTACTAACCTTTGAGTTTAATGAGTAAGCTTAGGGTCTACGGAGCTAACCTTTAAGTCTAATGTGTCTGGGCTTATGTAGTCCTTAGGACCTCAGTGGTCCACGAGTCCCCATTATCTAGTAGGGATAATATTTTCATAGATATGGGCTTAATTAAAAGAATAATGTTGGGACATACTTGATATTAAACTAAACCCACTATACATACTATGATATGATGGTGGATGGGGAAATGTATGTTTTACATGTTTATATGCTTCTACACACATGTCAATGCTATTTGCACATGGCATGAGATTATTTGATTGTATATACCTTGTATGCATGAACATATGTATGTGTGAAATTGAATTATACATTGATTGCTGTGATTACACTGGTAAGCTTTTGCTTAACATATCATGTGTTCGTAATACGTATGTATAAAGGGAAGATAAGTAGTAGTCTCAAAACTGCAAGGATATTGGAAGAAGACTCTTCTTTTGGTATTGTTTATGTTATGTAAATTATGTGATGTAATAGTAGTAAAGGCACTCTTGACATGGTTTTTTGGGAAATGGACCTAAAATTTGTAATGTAAATGTAAATAGACATTTTAAACATATGTTTCAAATACAAAATAATGTATCATGATTTTGACTAGTATGATATCTCTTCCTATTGTTGCAGAATGGAATTTTGAGATATGATTTACTGGGGTCATTAAAGGATCACAACAGTGTGTTTGAGATTGAAAATGTTATAGAAGTGTTTTTACAGTGTATGTTACCATTCAAGTTTGGGATAGTGCCCCGGTACAACCATTACGCTGCCAAATTTTTGGCACGTAGATTCTCAAATTTGAATTGTAACATAACACAAAAATTCTTTTTTATTAAACTATATTTTTGTAAATGAAATGCCTTATTGACAATAACATAATAAAGTTTAAGTTTGAGATGTCACATAATGAGCTTTGTATAACATGTGATGTGTGCATTTCTTTAATCGGGTTTGGTGACCTTTCAATGTCTGGATTGGGTAAGGGATGTCACAATACAAATATCAAATGCCAAAGTTATCCCAAGTTATAATATTAACAAGATGGGACATTATTAATATGGATAGACTAGCATATGTTGCACTCTTTTTTGCCTAGTCAAATAGTAGTTCCCTCAAGCTGAAAGCACGGTAATGCTTAGAGTTAACATGTGCATGCTTGTTTGAGAAACAAGTACATTAGAAATTCAATATGAGATCTTCACATAGATATATCATATATGTCAATGAAATCTTCTTATCATATTAGTATATGCAAGTATCTTCTGACTTAAGATCACTAATATTGTCTTAAGTATGAAAGGCTATACTTTGACTCTAGTGCTTTTACTTCACCATGATGTATACATAGTTAGGAGATTAGGTATAGCTTGAGACAGTTGAAGGTAGTTGAGTGATCAATAGAGGATTCACCACCTTAGATTATAATAAAGAGTTTATCTCATAGTTTAAATATATCTATATTTAGGAAATCTTTGCCCAAAGAGAAATGCAAGTAACAATGAGATTCACATGGGCATTTTGGGAATAAAGACGCAAACATTAGTATTAACATGTTTTGGGCTTAATTATGCATATTAAATTAAGCACTGAGTTGAGACATGTATATACTCAAACCTAAATTAGATAAAGTATTGTGAAGAGACAAATTGCATGGTAACTATGTATTGAATGGTTAAGTCAAACCACCTATGTGACACCTCTTACATTACCCACTCTTAGATCTAATAATGAATAACACACAACCAATATCCTTCTTATAAGATCCTTGAAACTCTAATATCATTAATATACACTAAAAATCATGCAAACTATAAGAATGCTTTCTTTATAACCAACATATGATATGTTAAGCTATTTGGGGTCATATGTCTATCCGGAGACCCTTTTCCAAATAGAAACCTATACAAAATGCACTTTTATAACTTTAACACACTTTAACTACATATACTCATCTTTCTCAAAAACAAAATCTCATTCATATCAACATGTCATTAATATACACATACATCTATAAAAACTGAAACTTTTATAAAAAAAACCATACTTTTAATGATTACATAACCACTTGGAACATCTTAGGCTCAAAAGCCCTTATATAAATACACATGAGTACCAACTATACATCAAAACTATAAACAAACATCATATAAGAAAAAAGCCTTTTTATGATCCTTGAACTATTGGGGAGCCATAACTTTAACTTCACAATCTACAATTCAACCTACCAATAAAAACAACACGGTAAGCTTTAGGGCTTAGTGGTGTATCAAAGAATATAAAATTTAAACCATACACACACATTCACATACATATTAATTTAAATTAAATTTGATTCATTTGGATTAAAGAAATTATGAATAATATCATTCATAAACATAAGAATCATTATGCGTCATACAAGTTATGCAAAGTAAGTAATAAACATCCTTTATACTTAGTTATATTTGCTTTTATATTTAAAATAGCATAATTTTTTTCTTTTGTCTGTACTCAATAGACAATTATCCATATAATGGATTATAGGACTCTTACACCATAGAAGGCATATACTAGACTAGAAAGATCATGATTAGACTCAAAAGTCATAAACTAGACCTGAAGGTCCTAAGCATGTCCCAAAGGTTATAAACCATAATAGAAGGTCATTACTAAGCCAAAGGCTATAAATCTAGGCTTGAAGGCTTTTATTTGTTATAGAAGTACCCTAGCAGTAGCTAATCTCCCTAGTTGATTGGTCAACCTATCTTGACTAGGTTGTCTTAATTCATATGGCATTTCATATCTTTAGTTATATTCATCTTAAATTATCATATCCTTTAGCTTTAAAGCTTACAAATAATTAACATAGCTTCTGTACATAAATTTTAAATGTACTTACTTTATAAAGCTCTTTATTTATGTAAAAACTAATAATTCTCGTCGTAAGGCCATTTGGCCAACAATCATCATAGCCATACTAATAAGTTCATCAATTTAGACATAATTAATTGATAACATACTATGATTCATATACTGCTTGACATAATTAAAACAACACATAGCATACATTGAGTTTACATCCATATCCCATTTTAGATTTTAAGCTTATACACACTTGTATCCATGAACATAGTATATCCAGAATCAATATAGCCATATACACCATGTTCATAATATACCATCCTATAAGCATCATCAACCCATTAAATTGGACACAAGACTTATACCCTTTTCCATTTCACCAACACTAGCTCACACATCACACATGTCCTTATTCAACATATCATTATTAATAAGTGTTCATCCATTAACTAGACTAGTGTAAATATTCATATTTTCCCATTTAAACATACCATTACATGTTAATGATTCATTTTTTTCTTACCTCAACATTACATTTATGTTCATCATACTTCCATGTCAATTTTAGCATAACAAATAGACTCACAATTCCTTGTGCTCATTATAGATTCTATTCATTACACACACTTACACTTTTGACAAGGATTAACATCATAAGGTCATATTTATTTCAAATTACACCTTTACTTTACTTAAACATGCCAACTTCATTTTCTAATCTCGTTATTATGTTTGAGAATCAATCAAACATTTTACTCATTCCCAAGACTTATGTTTATTAAAGAATCTAAGCATTACATGTATTATCACCCATTTTCCAATTTTTAGCCAAATTCATTTACACACACTCAATTATCTTCTTTAACATTAAGTAATCATGCATTATGCCAACATAATTCATATTTCATCTCTTAAACTCTAACATGCATATAATACAACATTAACCATATAACAATTATACTAACCATTACCATAAGTTCAATTTAATCTACATATCAATTTTGAAATCATTAAATTCCATATTCTTAAATTTATTCATAATCTATACCCCTATCAAACATGTTTCAACCCATAAACACACAAACACTTCATGCATGCTTTAAAAATCATAAAATTACGTATTTAAGTTCATTAATCTTTTATTTAAATTTATAGGCCATAACATGCATTCTAATAAGATTTTGTATTATTAATTCACATACATATCATAAATAAAACACTTTAAATCTTTAAGTTTTTGGATACATTTACATTTCCATTCAAATTAGTTCACTTGAACTTAACTTCTTTCTCTTTTCCTTTTGCTTTACTCTTCCTTTCTTCCTCAACTTACATAGCACCCATGCATGCTAGAAAAATTCATATAAAATTCAATATGCATCCAAAATAGAAATTAAACATATAAAACTTCAATTATGACCAAAATGAACATTAAAAAAATGCTAAAAGCAAAATTACATAGCTTTCCCAAAAAATGAACATTATTCACCCACAAGAATGAAACCCAAAATTCTCCCAAAAAAACCTTAAATATGATAATTACACCTAAAAAAAGATTTAGAATACTAAAAAATAACATAAAATATTTATTTATAACAGTTTATATTAAAAAAAAATGAAGGGGAAAGCTTAGCTTCTCTTTTTGATGGCTGATGGTTCTTTTTAGGGATAGAGTAGTTGATTTTCTTCCCTTATATTCTCTTTCATTTGATTGTACTTTTGGATTTTATACACCTTCTTTCAATGGTAAAAATTTGATCACTTATATTCTAATGGTTCGTAATTTTTAAAATCTTGTCATTTCTTATTTCAATTCTCTTCTAAATCTTTTTTCATCAATTTATGATCCCAAAAATCCAAAATAAACATAAAAAATACTATAGGATGATTCTAGAAAATTCGAACACAAAAACATTAAATCCCTATATAAAATTAGCTCATTTTACCTTTTTTAATTTGAAAAAATTCTATTGACCTTCAAAAATTCTAATTCCAATTCAATTGATCTCTTTGGAATATTTGAGTATCAGGTCATAACAATCCTAAGTCCATTCAGGTAAAAACACTGAAATTAATCTTTCTTCCTTAAATAGGTTACTATTCATTTTAGACCACTATAAAACTTTATTTCTAATTTTAACCTACATCATGATATTATTTTAACTTTAATTTTTCCCATAATTTTTTTGTAAATAATATTTCCTTTTGATCAAATTAGTTTGACTCGAGTATCAAAAAATACTATTAACATCCCAAAAACTACTATTCATAACCTTAAGATTTTTATTTGTTAAATTTCTCCCTTCTTCAAAGAATTTCATTCAGAAAATTATTCCTCGATTAAATAATTGTGAGTATTGCTCCTTTATTTGGGCTTCACTTTTCCATGTTGCTTCCTTTAAATTATAGTGCTTCCATAGCACTTTCACCAATGGTATAGACTCTTTCCTTATATCATTCACTTCTTATACTAAAATCATCACTAGTACTTTTTCATATGATAGGTTTGACTGAATTTCAACTTTTTCATATGATAGTACATGAGAAGGATAAAATCTATATCTATTTAACATAAACATATAAAGGATATCGTGTATCTATGGTGCTGTTCCTCCCAACATTTGAAGACATCGAAGGGAGGGAGTGCCATATTATATGCCTAAGGCAGTATAACTAAAATGATCACATTGCACTTGGAACTCATTCACATGCACATCTCATACTTATCACATTCATATCATTGAAACATTCACATGAAACATACTATAAACAATGTTGAGCTAAAATAGTTTGTAATAAAACATAAAACAAGGCCTATCAAAAATGGCCAAAAATTTGATAATTTCATCCCTTTTCTAGATCAATAAAAGGAAATAAACTAATAAAAGAATGAATAAATGCTTAACAAAATGAGCTTAAAAATAATTTAAATGCAGCTATTGATCCCTAGTTGTAAAGCATTCTCTATTACACTTTAAAGGTTTGACCTACACATGGAAACACCAACATGCTAAGCAAAACTTGCTTTGTGGTACATAAACTAATCATATTTACCATTAAACAACACATAATACACTTATAGGAGCATATGTTCATAATATCTCAACATATATCTCATAGGATATCACATTACAAATAGCCCTATACACTTGCATAAATAGTGCATGAACTTACCTCTCTTGCCTTAAAGGTGGTCAAAGATCTCTTTGGTCATGGCATAATAAAGATATAACCTTTTCATGTTGACATACAAACTTGTTGCTTATATAATCCATATATAAGTTTTCTTTAATTCATGTATATGCCATTAGCTATCACATGCTCTCTCACTTTAAACAATTTGCATCATTATTCATTTTATCACTTAATAGGCCAATATACACTAGAACCACTAAACTAGATAATAGGTTATATGGTGATTGCTAGACTTATGTGGCCATACCCATAAACATATATGTAAGTAGTGATCACATATTTTACATTTTCATGCTGAGCATATAGTTGTATAGTCTCCTCCACATGGATGTAGTTGCTATACCCATATTATAGAAATGCCTATAGTGATAGTTGATCTTATGTGGCTATACCTACATAGAATAATTTTGTAGTGATCACTGACCTTATGTTGTTGCACTCACCAGAATGATTGCCTTAGAGGTGATAGAAAGTAAACACAGTATTGCCAATTGCTAATGGCATGCCAACTATCCACACCTTAATTCAAGTTTAACAATACATAGGCTTAATGTTTATCTTGTTAAGTTCAATGTAATGTTAATGCCATTTACATGTATCACATATAGTCACTGTGGTTTCACATAGATCTCATATTGTCACATTGGTTTAGAAGCCTCAAGATTCACATAGCTAATAGTGTATCACTTTTGATATTCTTGTTCATATATTCTGAGATCACTTGCATGACAATCAAAATCACATTCTGTTTTAGTCATATGAGGACAATATGGTATAGTTAAGTACTTAGGCACATAATTAAGGTCTACACAACTTCACATGGTACTCAAAGTTTAAAATATACTTTATTCATTTCATTCACTCAAATAGCTTAAGATGTGCATTAGAAATGCTCATATTTAATAAAATTTCAATAATTAAAAACATTACATACACTTTCACATTTCATTTAAAGTTCCATTTCATGTCAAAATCCTATGAATTTTAATAATTAAGCTTTTAAAATATTATTATCAAGCATCCTCATAATGTCCTTTCAAACTAATTCAATTTGCCTATTAATAACAATTTTTACTGCCATTAAGAAGGGGTCAAGGCCTAGGGCCTAAAGGGGGTCACAGCCATGATGCCTTCAAAAATTCTAGAATCTAGCCAAATACTAATAGGGGTTATGGCTATGAGACCCAAGGGGGTCATAGCCATGAGGCTTATAATTTAGCAACTTCGATATGCGACTTCCTAATAATTTTTCTTCCAAAAACTCTTCTAATAAATCCCAATTCAAGTAATTAACATCATAAATTGATCCAAAAACATTACCAATAGATTACGGAGCATTTTGAATATCAAAAGCACTTTAAATACACATAATCTAACCAAAAATTCATCATCAAATCATCAATTTTTAGTATAATAGCAAATTATGAATCCTGACATCAATTCATGGAATTCACAGCAGATAAACACAATTAAACTTGTTCACATACTTAGAAACTTGTTTTACTCCACATTGCATTTGCCTTTCGATTTTGCCCATAATGATTTACCCTTTTCTTCCTCTTTAACTACAATAGTAGAAAACAAAATAACTATAATCAATGCAAGAGTAACTATAAAAGATAATAAAGATTGACTGGATGATCTTACCTTGAAAAATTTTAGCTACTTACTTAAGACAAAGTGCTTTAAGAAGATGAACAGAGAGAGAGAGAGAAAAAAAGAGTGTTAGTTTCTTTCTTCTCTCTATTAAATCTTTGGCTATTTATACTTTTTAAGTCGATGATCAAAATTTCAACTTGACTTTCATTTAATGGCCATAATTCCTTAAGTTAAAATGCCACTATAACCTCTTTTTTCCAAATACACATAACATATCCAGATGTTTAAAAAAAAACTTTTATTCCTTTATAGAAACTTCTTAAAACCTTTAAAATTACCATTTTAGCCTTTATAAGTATATTATATTTTTTGATAATTATTTTTAGGGCATTACAATTCTTCCCCTTTAAAGTAATTTTGACCTCACAATTAAATAAACCAAATAAATAAGGGTACGGATGCTTCATTGCTTCTTCTTATTCCCAAGTTGCCTTTTTTGTTTTATGGTTCCTCCATAAGTCCTTGACTAAAGGAATCCATTTATTCTTCAACTTTTTCACTTCTTTGGCTAAATTTGAATGAGTTCTTGTTCATATGTTAGATCCAACTAGATCTCCATCTCTTTAATAGATATAACATGGATAGATCTAATCGGTATCTCCTCAACATGGATATGTGAAAAACAATGTGTATCTTATCCAATTCATATAGGCTATTAGACCCACACATTCAATCACATCATATAGATCAATAAACCTAGTACGTAGTTTACCTTTCCTACTAAGATAGAGAACTTTCTTACACAATGATACCTTCACAAACACTTTACCTCCTACTTAAAAATCTATATCCTTTCTCTTTAGATTAACATATGACTTTTGTCGATCAGAGGTAATCTTTAGGTTATGCTTTATGATTTTGACCATCTCCTTAACATCTCAAATCATATTTGGCCCCATAAATTTATCCCTACTTAGTTCAATCAAGTATAGACATATACAACATCCTTACAATACAAAGCTTCATATAGGGCCATTTTAATACTGGCTTGATGACTGCTATTGTAAGCACACTCCATCAATGGTAGATATCATTCCTAACTTCCTTTTAAACTAATATCACATCTATGTAACATATTTTTAAAGAATTGAATGATAAAAAGCTACACTAAAGTTTAGCCTTATACAAATTCTTCTAGAATCTTTTTCCAAAATCTATAAGTAAATCTTAGGTCTTTATTATGTACTATGGACTTTAGTACTCCATGAAATCTTACTATCTCCTAAATGTACATCTTAGCCAATCCTTTTAAGGAATACTATCTTCTAACAAGCAAAAAATGAACTAGCTTTGTCAATCTATCCATAATAACCCAAACTACATCATGCTTCTTTTTTTTTTTTTATCAAAGGTAAACTAGACACAAAATCTATAGTTATCTAATCCCACTTCTATTCAAGTGTTGCCAAAGTTTGTAACAATCTTGAAAGAACCTAATGCTCCACTTTCACCTACTAATATGTTAGACACTTAATCACTTATTCTACTATATTTCTCTTTATGTCTATCAAAAAATAATGTGACTTCAAGTCTTGGCACATTTTGGTGCTTCTAAGATGCATGGCATAAGAACTATTATGTGTTTCACTCAAGATAAAACTCTTAATCTCTTGATTGTTAGGCATAGACAATTTACCTAGGTATAACAACTATCCATCTCTTAACTCATATTTACCTAACTTCCCCTTTTGGATTTACCTTATAGTCACTTTTAGTTCCCTATAAACACCTTGAGTATCACACACTTGTTAAATTAAGATGGGCTTAACCCTGATCTCACTTAAAATTGCTCTTTCATGTTTTAACTTCAAATGGACATTCATAGCCTTAAGAGTTATAAATGAAAGAAAACGGAACACTTTTCCTGTGTGTGACACAAACACATAAATTATGGATAGAAGATTTCTTTATAGAGATCATGCCTTCTATTGGCTTTCTACTCAAGGCATCTGCTACCACATTGGCTTTGTCAGGATGATTATTAATATTACAATCATAGTCTTGAGTAGTTCCACTAATCACTTATATCTCAAATTAAGTTCTTTTTTGAATAAAAAGATATTTGAAATTTTTGTTGTCTATGTAAATGAAACATCTTTTTCCATACAAATAATATCTCTATATCTTTAAGGTGAAGACAATAGCATCTAACTCAAGATCATGAATAGGGTAGTTTCTTTCATGATTATGAGTGACATTCTGAAAATTTTTTCACCTTTAAAAGCAGTTCTAATATCATTATTACTAATCTATGCTCTTCTGGACCCTTCTGGTCCCCTCAATAATCTCATCACATATCAACAAATACTCACAATCATACTGGGCCTTAAGCTTACAATCATAAAAAAAACCATAAAAATAAATTGTTTAGATAAATGACCTATTTATATAAATCACACGTACTCTTTATATATACAGCCACTAGTAGCTTCTAAGCATGCTAAACCCATAACCTATAATGCTTACATGAGTGCTTACTAAACATAAAAAAACACATCTACATATCCTTCACTATCTGTACGACTACACTGCACAATCCTTGAGGCTAGACAATTTACCTCTACAACCTATGCACCAAAACACAGGTACCCTAAGTATAAAACTCAGTGGTGAATCTAATGCATTAAAACATGGCATATGTAGGCATTCAGATGTAATAGTAGGCTATAAATGCATAAATGCAATGCAAAAATTAAATTCATACAAGTTACATTAATTCCACTTAATTAGTCTCCCAATTCATTTAATTACAGTTTGGCCACTGTGGTATTTTCAATCAATTTAATCATTTAGTGATTTGACATCAATCAAGTCTATACATTAATTTAATATAATTTAATAGGCTTGACTAGATAGACTATACTTAAAGACAGTAGACCAAAAGGGAATAAAAAAGTTATACAGTGGCCTATATTCTGGACCACGACCACTACACTAGCCTAGTTTGATAGCAAGGATCAGTTCACTTGAACCTCCTAATACTAGATAAAGGATAGTAGGGATTAGTTTATAGACCTCTAAATATCCCAATCAAATCAACATCAAGTAACTCTATAGATAGTAGGGATTAGCCCGTAGACCTCCTAACATCCAAATAATCATCAGTAAACAACTCTAGTTTAACTAATATGCCATCTATCTTTTTATTTCATGTGCATATATTTACTGAGCATCATTTTATAATATTTAGAAATGAATAATAGACAATTATGAATTTATTTTGATAGTTGAAATTTGACCTAGGCTATTACAGGTCATTTTTTGTCTCACAGGACAATTACATGTCTATTTTTCTAAGCCAATCTAGGTCACTTCCTTAGGTATATTTAGGTCCATTTTAAGTCTAATCTAGGTCATTGTTTTAAGTATAATTATGTCCAAGTCCAAAGCCATTTCTAGTGCAAAAGTCATTAAGTCATTTTTCATATATAGTTATACATCATTTTAGCATTTTACGTATACAGTTATAAGTCTAAAATATGCTTTTTTCTTGGCATTTTTCCATGCTATTTGCATCCATTCTTACACAATGCCATAGGCCTAAAGCAATATAAATTTGCACACCTTAATTGGCCTTTAACATGGCCTTAAATTCTTTCCATACAAATTTCACAAGGTATCCCAATTTTAGGTCCAATTATATGCTATTTTATGTTCCATTTTAGGTCAATTTTACCACTCCATTTCAAACCATTTTCAAGTCAACTTTTAGCTTAATTTCAACATTAATTCCTTATCAATATCTATTCATTATCATGCCATATTACTCACACATTTTCATCTATCTCATGCCAATTCGCATCACACATTTCATGCTTAATATGCCATGCCATTCTTACATACACACACACACTATGCCATAACATGCATATGATGCCTACCTTACCTTACATACCTCTCAGCCAAAGCTTGCTAATGGCTATATACATGCTTTTGTTCACAATCAACCATGCATACACATACATTGGTATCATTCAAGCATACATAGATAGACTCACACAACACATATCATGTAACCCAAGCCTTGACATACCATAAACATGCCTTAACCATACTTTAAACACATTCCTACAAGGATTTTTCCCTCAAATTCGCCACATGTACATACAATTATACCCTTAAAAGACCATTTCCCATCCAACACTCTATACTACCATGGCATACACGCACCTTACAAACCAAGGCACCTTATGGCACCTCTCGGCCACTTATGATAACACCACCAAACATTCCTTTCCTCACCATACACATACATAATCCATTAAATTCCATATCATACACACTAATAGCCATAAATTCCCTAGCTAAACCAAGCTATAATATAACCCACACACACATATAACCTCTCAGCCAAAATGAACCATCACCTTTCCATCATTTCCTTTCACTAATTTATCACTCAAAACATTCAAACCACACACAAATAACATTAATACAAGCTTAATTCCTTTATAAACATACTTTTGCCACATAAACCTTAAGTTCTATACAATAATTCTACCTAAATATACCTAAATTAACCATGGCATGCTCTAAACGCATTAAATTCACATACGTCACTAAATTTTAAAGCTTTTTCTACACTTGTAGCTTGTTAATTCCTTTATTGCATTCCATCATTACCTTGGCCTATAAACACACATATATGCCTTAGAAAAAGCCTTAAAATTTCTACAAGCCCCAAATCAAAATCCAAAGATAGGCACCCTTAGAAGAATGAAATCCTCTTTGAAAAAAATAAAAATGAAAAAAAACACACTTACACTTGAAATTGATTTTTCAATCTCCTTTTATGTATACTTAATGATTTCTTAATTTTTCTTGAATTATATAGGTGTCTATGATGCCTTAACCCTTTAAAGACTAATTACTACCTAATCAAATGAATTTTTGGTGATAATTTGAGGTTGAATTAAGCTTGGAAAGCCATGAAAATAAAAGAGAGAAAAAGAGAGAGGAGTCTGATGGAGGAGAAGGGAAATAGGGAGGAAAGGTGAGGTAGTGAGTGGTTTTGCCATATGAATGCTTAGGTAGCATAAGGGGGTATTTATAATGGGTATGGATAGCTTAGGTGGTGACACGTGCTCACCCGAGCTTCATGAAAATGCTTGGTTTCAACTGAAACTTTTGAAAATTTTAAAAATTCACTCAGACCTCTAAAAATTATTGCATTAATTTTAAAAATAAAAAAATATTGATTAGGCCTATTTAGGGCCTTATATAATTTCATAGCCAAATTCCATTAGTAGGATAGTTAACTCTTTCTATAATCCCAAAATTTAAGAACAATAGTAAACAACCTCAAAATTTAAAAATTCCTTTGCCAATGTTCTTATGAGAATTTTTGACCTTCAGGGTATGGTATTTTTTAGGTCTGTCTGGGCACATCCTTGGTCATTCCTGGCCTAAGTCCATCTAAGCCTATGACTTACTAGATTTTGATCTAAAATAATTTATTGGTTTTGCTAAATCTTTAAATTATATAATTTTCATCATTTTTAAGTCCCTAAAAGTTTTATGACTAGTACACCTCACCTCAGGCCTTGTGAAGGTGACTCGACACTTCGAGCACACTTTTTGAACCTTGAAAGTACTATTCATGGCGTAAATTTACGAGTGTTATAGTTCTTCCCCCCTTAAGAAATTTCATCCTTAAAATTACCTAGAGTAAATAGATAAAGATATTGACTTTTCATCTGCTCCTCAGGTTCTGACATGGCTTCTTCTATATTGTGGTGTTTCTAGAGCACTTTGACTAGTGGAATATTTTAACTTCTCAACTACTTCACTTCTCCAGCTAGGATCTATACTAGTTCTTTATTATAGCTAAGATCTAGTTGTACCTCAATGTATGTCATTAGAACTACATAGGAAAGATATGATATATATCTTTTGAGCATCAAAACATGAAACACATTATGAATTTATTACAGTTTAGGTGGCAAGGCTAGTCTATATGCTAGTGGTCCCACTCTTTCTATAATCTCATATAGCCCTATCAATTTGGGACTCAGCTTCCCTTTTTACCAAATCTGAGTACTTTCTTCCATGGAGATACCTTTAAAAACACTTTATTATCCACTGTATATTCTATATCCCTTTATTTTAGGTCAACATAAGACTTCTATCTATTAGTTGTAGCTTTTAATCTTTCCCTGATAACCTTAACTTTCTCCTCTGTATCTCTGATCAAGTCAACCCCTAATATCTTATTTTCCCCAACTTCACTCTAGCACAAAGGAGTTCTACATCTTCTGCCATAAAGTGCTTCATAAAGTGCCATGCCTAAACTGGCTTGATAACTATTATTGTATGCAAATTTAGCTAAGGACAGGTACTAGTCCCAACTGCCTTTAAATTTGATGGCATAGCTACACAACACATTTTATAACACTTATATCACCCTTTCTGATTGTCCATCTATCTGGGGGTGAAAGGTTGTACTGTAAGTTAGTCTAGTACCTAATGCCTGATGCAATTTCTTCCAAAACCTATATGAATCGAGGGTCCCTATCTAAATTAAAAGCAATGTACAATCTAGCTAATTTTTCTAGTGAGTAATCCATTGTGATAGGAATAAAGTGGGTTGTCTTAGTCAATCTATCAATAATCAACCACACAACATCACACTTATTCTTGGCCATAGGTAGTCCCATTACAAAGTCCATTGTAACTTTTTCCCATTTCCATTTTAGTATTATTATAGGATGCAACAATCTAGAAGGAACCCAATGTTTAGCTTTTACTTGCTGGTATGTCAAACATTTAGCCATATATTCTACTATATCTCTCTTCATACCAAACCACCAGTATTGAGACATCAAGTTTAAATATATCTTTGCACTTTTAGGGTGCATAGAATAAGGAGCTTTATGTGCTTCCTTTAGTATATATAACCTCAAGTCATATGTACTAGGTACACATAACCTACCATAGTAATACAAATATCCATCTTCACTCAATTAAAACCCTATTGCCTTCCTCTTTCTAACTTTACCCATAATCTATGCTAGTTGCTCATTCTTGTCCTGTGTCTCCTTTATCTATTGTCTAAAATCTAGTTTAATATGAAGTTCAACTAGAATATCCCCTGTGTATTGCAGTCTAGCATTCATAGCTTTCAAGCATACCATAAACTTCATACTCAAAGCATCTGCCACCATATTAGCTTTCATTAGGTGGTAGTCTATCAAACAATCATAATCTTTAATCAGTTACAACAATTTTCTCTACCTTAAGTTCAACTCCCTCTAAGTAACTAGATATTTTAGACTTTTATGGTCTGTATAGATATAACACTTCTCACCATATAAGTAATGCCTCTAAATTTTCAAAGCAAAAATAATGGCAGCTAACTCTAAGTTACAAGTAGGATATTTCCACTCATGTGGTTTCAACTGTATCAAAGCATGCGTTACCACTTTTCCTTCCTGCATCAATATATAACCCAATCCATTAAGTGAAGCATCATTGTACACAAAAAAGTCCTTACCCTATTCAGGTTGAATTAGGATAGGAGTTTCTATCAACATTTTTTTTTCAACTTATAAAAACTTTTTTGAAATTTTGCATCCCAATCAAATTTCACATTCTTTCTGAGTAATGTAGTTATAGGTGCTGCAATCATAGAAAATCCTTTCACAAACCTTCTGTAGTACCTAACTATACCTAGAAAACTCTATATCTCTATCACATTCCTTAAAGTTTCTTATTCTAACATTGGCTTGACCTTGCTAGGGTATACTTTAATACCTCTTGCTAACATTACATATCCCAAAAAAAGTCAATTCATTCAGCCAGAATTTGCACCTGCTTAACTTGGCATATAACTATTTCTCCCTTAAAGTCTGTAGCACAACTTTGAAAATGTATTTCATGTTCTTCTTTAGTTTTAATGTACACTAAGATATCATCAATGAATACCAAAACAAATTGATCTAATTATGGTTAGAATACTCTATCATTAGGTCCATAAATGCTATTAGAGCATTAGTAAGCCTAAATGGCATCACTTGGAACTCATAATACCCGTATCGAGTCTTGAAAGTAGTTTTTAGAATGTCAGCTTCCTTGATTCTCAATAGGTGATACCTAGATCTCAAATCAATCTTGGAAAATACACCTGCACCTCTCAGCTAGTAAAAAAGATCATCTATTATGGGTAAAGGATATTTATTTTTCACTATCATTTTATTAAGTTATCTATAGTTAATACATAATTAAAGTGACCCATCTTTCTTTTTCACAAACAAAATAGGGGCACCCAAAGGTGAGGTACTGGGTCTAATGAACCTCTTGTTTAATAGATCTTGTAATTGGACTTTCAATTCATTTAACTCAGCAAGTGCCATTCTATAGAGGGTAATAGACACATAAGTTATACCAAGATACACCTCAATCTCAAAATCCAGCTCTCTCTGTGGAGGTAACCTTAGCAACTCATCAAGAAAAAATTAAGAAATATTGGAATATATTCAAGATTAGGAGTGGAAGTATTAGTGTCAATGACATATGTTAGGTAGGCTTCATACCCTTTACAAATGAGTTTTCTTATTGTAATAGTTGAAATTAGATTATCTGAAAGGCTTCTCTCACCCATAACTATCACTGCCTATCCCTCTATATTATTTTTACCATCCACTATAGCTTGAAGTTCAGATAACAAATCCATTCACAAGATGACATCAAATTCATGGAAGGGTAACTCAATCAAATCAATAGGAAATATATATTCATGAATTACTAAGGGATAATGCCTACACACCCAGTTCACAATCACACTCTGCCCTATAGGACTATTGACTTGGATGTCTATGTTTACATGTCAGGTTCTAGTCCTCTATCATTTGCTTGTGTAGTGCATACATAAGAATGTGTAAATCCTAGGTCTATCAATGCCAAAGCTGGAACATCAAATAAGTGAAATGTATTAGTAATGACATCTAGGGCTATTGCTTCTTCATGGGCCCTGGCAGCATATTACCTCACTGGTGTATAAGCATTTGACCTTATCCCTTGACTAGCATTAGGTTGATTACTTTTACCCTATCTCTATCCTCTACCCTAAAGTGCTACTACAAATGCCTATGTACGGGCACCTTCTGGCTGTCTCTAAGGGCACTCTCTCTAATAATGATCCCGAGAACCATAAACAAATCACTCTCCTTTTCTACTCAACCAATATTTCCCCTAGTGTCTTGTGACACCTCTACTGGATTCTCAAAAAAACCCAATAAGCAGTGCATTTCTTGCTAGGTCAACCATGCTCAAATTGACCTTTCGATTCATTCGTTTAACTTTTACCAAATTCCTATTATTTGCTTTAGTTTAACTCTAAATTTCATTCTATCTTTTATAGGCTCAAATTAAGGTCATGCAAGTCTATCTATACCACAAATAGCCAATTATGGGCTTTTTATATTTTTTCTTAAATCTGGAAGCATAATGGCTATTCGAGTAACTATCTAAAATTTTAAAACTTGTAAAAACACTTTAATAATTCATTTTCACATCTCTTGGACCCTTTTGGTCCCCCAGGTAAATACCTAATAGCATCTGTCTAGCAGATCAAGTACACACAGGCCTCAAGCCACAATCAAGCAATCATAAATCTAGAGCCTTAAGTTCATATATCACAATCATTCAATAACCACAGTCACACATTCATAGTCTGATAATTACTCAGTACAAAACATAGTTCACATTATATATATATATATATATATATATATATATATATATATATATA
>CANXYI010730866.1:0-10201 GCA_948208565.1 Hura crepitans
TGGTGGTCGATAGATTGACCAAGTTAGGTCACTTCATTCTAATGAGAAAGGATTATTCCTTAGAGAAGTTGGTTGAACTATACATTAATGAGATAGTTAGGCTTCACAAAATGCCATCTTCTATTGTTTCAGATTAAGGTCCCTATTCTACAACAAGATTTTAGAGGAAACTCTAACATGCAATGGGAACCAGGATTTGTTTTAGCATGAATTTTCATCCTTAGATGAATGGGCGGTTAGAGAGGCTTATTCATGTGCTTGAGGATATACTTCAAGCATGTGCCATAAAGCTTAAAGGTAGCTAGGATAAGTATGTCTCTTTGGTGGGGTTCGCTTACAACAATAGTTATTAGGTGAGCTTTAGTATGGCTCCTTATGAGGCATTGTATGGAAAATAATGTGGGACTCCTTTATGTTGGAGTGAGCACAAGCTTATGGGACTGAATTTTGTCAAAGATGCTGAAGAAAAGGTGAAAATCATTAGAGAAAGGCTGGATGCTACTTCAAATAGAGAAAAATCCTATGCATATTTAAAGAGAAAAAATATCGAGTATGAAGTTAGTAATAAGGTCTTTCTAAGGTATCTCTATGGAAAAAGGTGTTGAGGTTTGGTAAAAAAGGAATGTTGAGTCTGAGGTTTATTGGGCCATATGAGATCATAGAATATTTGGTTTTATTGGCATACAAACTGGCTTTACCTCTAGAGTTATAGTAGATTCATGATGTGTTTCATGTCTTGATGCTGAGAAGGTATAAATCAGACCCTTCACATGTGTTGATAGCTGAAGAAGTGGAGATACGACTAGACTTGTCATATAAGGAAGTACTTGTAAATATCTTAGCTAGAGAAGTTAAAGAGTTGTGAAACAAGACAGTGCCATTGGTGAAGGTTTTATGGCAACAACACGGCATAGAAGAAGTGACATGGGAGAGTGAAGCTCAAATGAAAGAGCAGTATCCACATCTCTTTGAACCAGGATGTCAAGGACAACATCTCTTTTAAAAAGGGAAGAAATGTAACGACCCAAAAATCTTAACTCTCATAAATAGTACTTTTTTTGAGGTGAATAGTGCTTCTTGAAATCCGAGTCATACTAAGTGTACCAACAGGGAGTATTAATTATGAGAGAATTTTGGGCAAAGTTTGAAGCCAATCCAAAGTCATTTAGATGGTTAAAAATGCTAAAGAAGATTTTACTGTAGTGTCTTATGAATAGTGCCATAGGCGAAGCTAAATCGTAAAATAATTTAGAAGTTGCTCAAATTAATCCAAAAATTTTACAACCTGATACTTAAATATTCCAAATAGACCATTGGCTTTGGAATCAAAATTTTTAGATATCTAGAAGTATTTTTACTGAGTTTTTGGTTATGAATATATGCAAATTTTTTTTATTTTCTTCGTCTTTCAAGCCCAATTCTTTAAGTGTCTATGGGATTTGTATTTACCTAACTTTTGAAATCTATTTTGAGGAATTTTGATCATTCTAGAGGGGAGAAATAAATTATTGAAACAAAATAAAATAATTTTTCAAAAAACTATAAATACCTAAAATTCTTTTCCTTCCATTTCCCTCTCCCTTTCCCTTAAATTGTTAACCACTCTCTCTCTCCCTTTTCTTCTCTTTTTTCTTCTTTCTCCTTTATATCCACTCTAAAAATTGGGTTTTGAAGGGTAAGAAATCTCGAGACAAAACTGTAGACACCAAGATCGCCTCATTTGGTAGAGAATCTTGGAAGGAATTGGGATTTCCTTCTTGAGGTGAATAGTAACCAAGTCACAATTGGGTAATTTTCTTTTTATTTTAATATTTTTCATAGGTCTCTTAGGTGCCTAAAAAGTCATTTATAAGGTCATTGTAATTATTGGTTAATTATATGATTTTATATAGATTTTCTAAAATTAAACTTGCCTGAATTCATAGGTGAGAATTTGAACCGAGCTTCTCGAGGCAAGAAGAAGGCCTAGGATAGCTACGGGCATATTGATGACTACTTTTGGTATATGTAATCACTTTAAAATGAATGAAAATGTTTAGAAAATCATTATGTGCATTTATGACATATTGTCCATTAATGGCTAATAGGAATTAAATGCATGAGATAGTTTAATATTCTGAATTAAATGCATGAGATAGTTTAACACTATTAAATGGTGATATTGGATGATACAAGTGTGTATTATGTATGATGAGTGCATGCCATGAGGGGACCGAATGCTACATTTAGGCTACATGCATGAATTATGTGCTAGTTTTGCATAAAATGAATGTATATGTTATGTATGGGCAAAATGGTGTAAATGCAATTGTGTATACTTACATGTGATGAAAATGAACATGTATGTGCTTATAGTAATGGGGGAATGCTTCAAATGTGAAAATGACATGCTTTCAATGCAGTTATGGCATAAAGTGAATGTATGAATAACATATAGAGAAAATTGCATAACTGTGATTGTGAGTGATTTAACATGTTTAAATGCATAAGTGTGTGCATATGAGAGTGGCCAAATGCCACCATGACATAAATATGGACTTTTGTGATGTAATTAGGCTTTATGTGTTTAATATCGATAAATGCTAATATTAAGTGTAAATTGGTGTATGGACACGAGACATGGCTTTCATGCAAATGTTTGATGCATTATTTATTATAAGGTGTGAATGCATATATATGATGTCAATTAAATGTGCTTGAATGGAAAAGTGCATGTATGATATATGTTATGGCCATATAAAGCCTAGTGGTGCTTTAACTTATATATTAAGGTATTAGTGAGAACATAAATGCATGGATGTGTCTTATGTTATTATTACATTTTAATAAAGCTGTTAAAGAGTTTTGCATATACATTGAACACCTTCTGCTTAAGTAGGCTACATAGTGTATGAGTTTTAAGCATGAGAATACATGTGATGTTATATGTGTTTGTTTGAGCTATTACACCTAAGTAATAGGACCTTTTACTAGTAATGAGCTTATATAAGCCTAAGTTGGCTACATGATATGATTATGTGATTTATGCTATGGGCATATGTTTTTATGCCTTGCTAATGTGTAAAATGGGTAATGAGATGAATTATGCGATAAAATGTCGTAAAATGTATAAATGGCCTAAAAGACATAATTTGATGAGTTTAATGATGCCTATATAGTTAGACAACCTAGTTTGGATAGGTTGATCGGTCAACTAGGATTTTTAGTAGCTGCTAACTTACCTTCGATTATGAGACTTATGGGTTCACTAATTTACATGCCGATAGGCATGCGTGTCTATAGGTCTATGTTTCTATGTGCTGATGAGAATGAGTGCCTACAGGCCAATGTTTCTATGTATCTTAATATACAAGTGCCTATAGGCCAATATTTCTATGTATCTTCATATGTGAGTGGCAATACGCCTATGTTTCTATATATCTTCAGATATCAGTGCCTACGAGCCTATGTCAATGTACTTACGAGTGCAAGTGCCTATAGGCCCATGATATCTGCTATCTAACATTAGATAGTTATCTCTTTGATATAGGCATTTGTTAAACAATAGAAAGACTTTAAAATGAAGACGTGGTATAAAGATGTTTATGAAACTGAAAATTTTATTAATACATGACTACAAGACTATAACATGCAGTATATGTTGTTAAGCTTTGTATAATTGCTTAAATGAGTATGTACTTATTATAAGGAGATAAATGTGCATGTTAAGCTTATGGCTCATTTTATTTATGTTGATGATAGTTATGTTATATGTATGAATATAATGTGGAATATGAAAATTTCTTGACATGCATGTATATCAAAAATGATGGTTTCCTTATGAATCATATTTTATGCTTACTATTGATAGCAAGTCATAATTTTGAAATGAAATAAATAATTGCATGATATAATTGGCATATTCATGTTGAAGTGATTACAACACTAAGTGAAAGCTTAGCACATTGCTTTATTTGCGATACGTAGGTAATTGATCAGTACATTAGAGCTAAAGCTTCTGCCCCACATGAGTGCACACGAAGTCTCCACTTTTTGTTTCATTTTGTGAAATTATTATGATGTAAATATAGATAGTGATACTCTTATGATTCTAGAGGGATTGGGCCTAATATGTAAACATTGGTCGATTTTGTAACTTAAACTCTATTTATTTCAAAAGCTTTATAATTCTTGTAGGTGAGAATGTTGCTTGTGATAAGCCTGAGGCTCTGTGTTGTTTTTATGATGATTAGAGAGTCAAGAGGACCCAATTAGAGTTATATTGTGATGTATATTATTTTTAGAAGTGTTTTTAACAAGTTTACTATTTAGGAAAATGTCCCGATACAACCATTATACCGCTAAATTTTTGCATGATGACCTTATTAGTTGCCTCGTAAAGTGTGCCAAATGGTTTTTAATGTTTTTACAACTCCTTAAGTTAAGAATTATTTTAATTAATAAAAGTTTTAGCTTAATAGAGTTCTATGGATAGCATAACTAAAAATCAGTATGCGTGCATACTTTCTATTTAGGTCCACTGTATGGGATGAGTAGAGGGTGCCATAGGTATACTCTAAGACAATGTTTTAAAAATTGGACCGGATAAAGAATCGGAGTGTCAATTGGGTCATAGTTTGACCAGTCTAATTGGGTTCAACCGGGTTTTTTTAGTTTTTTAATTATAAATATTTATATAAAAAATTTGAAATATAATGTGATTAATAATATATAAAAAAGTAAAAATAAATTTAAAAATATATTTATCATTAAATATTAACTTATAAACATTAATATTAAACTATTTACCATTAATAATAAAAACTTAAAATAACAAAATAACCATTAAATCAAATTAAATTTTGAAATATAAAAAGATAAAAATAATTAAGTATAATTAACAAAAAATTAACAAATTATATAATGTATAATCAATTTATAATGTGCATATTTTTCAATATAAAATATTAAAATAAATACTTTTGAAATTAAATAATTGAATATATAATGATATGTATGTTATATAATGAATTTTATATTTGATTAAATTATAAAAAATAAATTGGACAAAAAGTTTTAACTTAAAATATAAATTATTATTAATAATATAAAATATTTATTATAAAATTAATATTAAAGCACACACATATTTATATTTTAGAATAAATTATAAAAAATATTTAAAAATTTTAAAATGAATAAATAGTTAATGATGTAAATATATTATTAATAATTATAAAATAAAATTTTGTTACAAGTTAAAAGGTTAAAATAATTGAAAAAAATGAAAAAATAAAACGAAAGAATCAAACACGCAACCTCAAACTTTTTAAGAACTTTTACCACTAGTACCACCTAAATATAGTGTATATTTATATGCTTTTAATTTTTTTTGATTTGAACGTAATGGATTATTGAGTGAATCAGACTGGTCTGATATCAAAACTATTGGTTTCTCATTTAAATCAACCATATTTGATAAAAATTGGGTTTTATTGAGTTCAGTTGTCTGATTTTTTACCTGGTTTAACCGGTTCTTACTAGTTTTTAAGCAGTCCGATCCTAAACCCATAACCGGATCAGATTGGCCACCGATTCCCAGTTGAACCAGTTCGACTTTGACCTGGTCTAATTTTCAAAATAGTGCTCTAAGACTAAGGAAGAACATGAATAGCATCTTAAAGTTGTGTTATAGACTCTGAGTGAGAAGCAGCTCTATGCTAAGCTAAGTAAGTGCAAGTTTTAGCTGACAAAAGTAGCTTTTCTAAGACCTATAGTGTCAGTAGAAGGTATTAAAGTAGACCCTAGCAAGGTTAAAGCAGTGTTAGAGTGGGAACCTTTGAGGAATGTGATAGAGATATGTAGTTTCCTAGGATTAGTTGTGTACTATAGAAGGTTTATGATGGGATTTTGCATGATTGTAGCTCCTTTGGCTAGATTAATTAGAAAGAATGTGAAATTTGAGTGGGATGACAAATGTTATGCCAGTTTTGAGAAGCTAAAAAAGATACTGATAGAAGCTCCTATCTTGATTCAACCTTAATAGGGTAAGGATTTTATAATGTACAGTGATACCTCACTTAATGGCTTAGGTTGTATGTTGATGAAAGAAGGAAAGGTAGTAGCATATGCTTCAAGATAGTTAAAACCACATGAGAAGAATTATCCTACTCATGACTTAGAACTAGCTACCATTATATTTGCTTTGAAAATTTAAAGGCACTACTTGTCTGGTGAGAAATGTTACATTTACACAGACCACAAGAATTTGAAATGCCTCCTAACTTGGAAAGAATTACACTTAAGGCAAAGAAGGTGGCTAGATCTAATTAAGGATTATAGCTATTTAATAGATTACCACCTAGGGAAAGCTAATGTAGTGGCAGATGCTTTGAATAGGAAATTCATAGTGACTTTAAGATCTATAAATGCTAGATTGTAGTACACTAAAGAGAATATTATGTTAGCTAAGTTACATATTAAACTAGACTTTAGATAGTAGATAAAAGAGGCACAAGATAGAGATAAGTCACTGATACAACTAGTAAGTAAAGTCAAAGAAGGGAAGGCACTAGGATTTGACTTGAGTAAGGATGGATGTCTATATTATCAAAGCAGGCTATTTATACCTAGTACATATGACTTGAGGTTATAGATACTCAAGGAGGCACATGAAGCTCTTTATTCTATGCACCTTGGTAGTACTAAGATGTATTTGGACCTAAAGCCTCATTATTGGTGGTTAGGTATAAGAGAGATATGGTAGAGTATGTTGTTAGATGTCTAACATGTTAGCAAGTAAAACCTGAGCATCAGGTTCCTTTTGGATTGTTGCATCCTGTAACAATACCAAAATGGAAGTGGGAAAAGGTGACAATAGATTTCGTAATAGGATTACTTATGAATAGAGGTAAATGTGATGCTGTGTGAGTGATTGTTGATAGACTAACTAAGATAGCTCACTTTATCCTTGTTAGAATGGACAACTCACTGGAAAAGTTTGCTAAACTGTACATTGATGATATTGTCAAATGTCATGGTGTAGCTATGGCAATCATTTCTGATAAAGATCCTCAATTCACTTATAGGTTTTGGAAGAAGTTAATAAAGCCTTAAGTATTAAATTGACCAATAGTATAGCCTTTCACCCTCAGACAGATAGACAATTAGAAAGGGTGATACAAGTGCTTAAGGATATGTTGTGCAATTGTGCCACTAAATTTAAAGGGAACTAGGATTAATATTTGTCTTTACCTGAATTTACCTACATTAACAGCTATCAGACTAGTTTTGGCATAGCCCTATATGAAGCACTATATGGCAAAAAAGTGCAGGACTCCTTTTTGCTAGATGAGATTAGGGAAAGTAAAATCATAGTTGTTAATTTGATTAGAGATGCAAAGGAAAAGGTTGAGGTGATTAGAGAAAGGTTGTAAGCTACAGCTGATAGGTAAAAATCCTATACTGATCTGAAGTAGAGGCATATTGTATATGCTGTTGGTGAGAAAGTATTGTTAAAAGTGATGTAACTTTGAGGGCCATAAAATGATGAAATTAACTTAATTTAAAGATTTAGCTGAAGCAATAAATTATTTTAGACTGAAATCTAGTGGGCCGTAGGGTCATATGTAGTCCGACCGAGAATGAGTCGAGATATGCCCGGACAGACTTGAAAATACCATTTACTAAAGGTTAAAAATTCCCATGAGTCCATTAGTGAAGGAATTTTTAACTTTCAAGGTCATTTGTAATTTCTCTTAAATTTTGGGCTTTACACGTAAATTGAGATAGTTAGTTAACTATCTTATCAAGGGAATTTGGCCATGAACTTTAATAACCCTCTAAATGAGACTAATTAATGATTTTTAAAAGAAACATGACAATTTTTCAAGATCTATGTGATTTTTAAAAATTCCCCAAAATTTATACTAAAATCGAGCAATTATGAAACCCTCGGCTAGCTTATGGCCCTATCATTGCCACTTCAGCCACAATAAAAAGGGCTCAAAGTGACACCTAGCTATCTACTTAGAAATTTACCCTGCCACCTACCCATTTTCCATTCTTCCTCCTTTCTTTGTACTAATGACATTTTCAGCTAACATCCACCATTTTTGCTTCTTTTTGCAAGCTTTTCTCTTGCCAACTACCACCAAAAAATCACGTTAATGTGTTAAGAATTGAGTTATGGTGGAATTAAGAGCCATAGGAGTCCTTAAAGCTCAAAGAAATTTAAAGTGTGTGCAAGTGTACATCAAAGGGGGCTAAAAGATAATTTCTTGCGTGTAAGTGATTCCATCCTTTCTAATTTATTTCCCATCTTGTTAATACTATGATAAGGGGTCCTTAGGTATATCACATTTGCATGTAATAAAAATCTCACATCATAAACACTTTACGATTTCCTCTACAATGTGATTTTATATTAGGGACTTCATAACATGGTTTAAGACATTGCAAACAATTATAAGTAATATATATAAGTACTGTGATATAAAGAGAAATGCCTTTTACATTAATTCACATGGTTTAAACACATGAATATAACCCTATTACATAAGCTCTAGGGCATTTATTTAACAATCTCCCACTGGCACTAAAGCCAATCACCTAAGTACTTAATGCCTATTGCATTTACATATTGATCAAACTCCCTTTGTGAGAGGATCAGCTATGTTCTGATCTATGAGGACCTTTTCAATTTTCACATCCTATTTACTAATGATCTCCCTAATTAGATTGTAGCACTGAAGTACATGTTCGGATCATTGATGAGACTATGGTTTTCGAGCTTGTGCAAAAGCCCCATTGTTATCACAATACAAAGGTATTGGATAAACAATGCTTAGAACCACTCCAAGTTATAAAATGAACTTCATAATCAAATGGCTTCCTCAACCATATCAGAAGCTGTTATGTACTTAGCGGCATCAAAAGCTACTATGGACTCGACTTTAATAGTAGAATCCACAGTCATTATGCTATTTAGAACTCTTTTAAACAACTGCTCTTTTACACATAATGTATACATATCCGAATTGAGATTTACAGTCATCCTTATAAAATTAAAAGCTAGCATTAGTATGCCTACTAACCTATAGATCTCCTTCTCCATAATCTACGAATAAATCCTTAGTCCTTTTTAACAACTTAAGGATATTCTTGATAGCCACCTAATGTTCCTTTCTATAATTGCATTGGAATTTATTCATAGCACTAAGAGGAAATGCTACATTAGGTCTCATACATAACAAAGCATTTTGTCTATGTATGTAGACTATGAAAGACTAAGCAACCTCCTAGATCTATCTCTATATATCTTGATCCCTAAGATATAAGTTACTTCTCTAGGGTCTTTCATAAAGAATTGTTTACTCAACCAAATCTTGATTGACTGGAGGACAAAGACATCGTTACCTATTAGTAGTGTTTCATTTACATACAACTTAAGAAAAATTATTGCACTCCTACTTACTTTTTTTGTAAACTCATGGTTCATCCATGTTTTGTGAGAAGCCAAACTCCTTGATTGTCTTATCAAAATAGATGTTCTAACTCTTAGAAGGTCACTTCAATCCATAATTAGATCTTTAAAGCTTATAGACCTGATTTCCATCTATGGATGTAAAACTTACAAGCTGTGTCAACTATACTTCCTTTAAAAATTTTTCATTAAGGAAAAATGCCTTTACATCTATTTGGCAAATCTCATAATCTTAATTAGCTACTATGGCAACTAGTGTCCGAATGGATTTAAGCATTGAAACTAGAGAAAAAGGTTTCATCAAAGTCAATTTCTTATCTTTGATGATAGCCTTTTGCTACCAATCAAGCTTTATAGGTAATCACATTACCTTCTATGTCAGTGTTCTTCTTAAAGACCCATTTGCACCCAATGGGTTTTCTCCCTTCAAGTGATCAATCGAGGTCTATACCTAGTCATCGTACATGGAGTGTATTTTGAATGTCATAGCCTAAAGCTATGAGTCTGATGTTGAACTATTCAAAACCTCCTCATAACTAGTAGGTTCATGGTCTTTTACTACAGTCACTTTATTGTCCTAGTCCATGAGAAATCCATATCTCTCTAGAACAGTCCTGACCCTAGTAAATCATTTAGGAACTTGTGCTTCCATAAGTCATTCTATTATCTAATCATTATGAGTTATAGAACTAGGATTAGTCGATTGATAGACTTCAATTTATGGATCTTGAACTTCAT
>CANXYI010730889.1:0-19660 GCA_948208565.1 Hura crepitans
GACAGAAAGCTAACATGAAACTAGTAACTTAAGTATTACCGAGTGAAAGTTAAATGAAAGGCAGAGCAGGGTAGAATAAGGATGGGTGACTCAATGGTAGGGTAGCATCTCCTATCCAGTCTAACTATAGGTTAGGTAAGGGGTGCCAAATAGGTGGTATCAAAGCAAATTTAGGTAGTTCTAGGCATATTATACATGAGCACCATGGCTTAGTGTTCTATGTCAAGTAAAGCTGCATTGTATGAGGCTGATTATTTGTTCTTTTGTAGTGAGCTGTGAACCCTACCTAAATAGGGGAAAAGGTGGCAAGCCATGCATCGACAACAATACATAGACATGAGGTGAGCCCAGTGAATCAAGTGTTGAGTGATGTAGCATGTTAGGCATAGACATAGGCCTTATCGACAATGCTACAATAGATTATTGATTTGTTAAGGCACATCATTGCAGTAGTAGCTCTGCCACCACTAGCCCAGCATAACCCTTATAGATTATAGCATTGCAGAAGACATATTTAAAGCGAGTGAAAAAGATTAGGGCTTTAAACTTTGCAAGAATAGCTAAGGATGATACTACTAGGTCTAAGTACTAGCTAAAGCATATGATCAGGATTTTAGAGCAGCTAGAATGTACACTAGAAGAGAACCTAAAGTGTGCCACTTCCTTTCTCGAGGAAAAAGTTTTTCTTTAGTGGGACATTACTTGAAATAGGATTGTTGTAGCAGATCTCACCTGAGATTTCTTCCTCCAAGAGTTTAGAAAGAGGTATATATCTAAGACATATATAGATAGGAAGAGACATGAATTCTTAGACTTGAAACAAGGGTCGAGGTCAGTGTCTGAGTATGAAAAGGACTTCACCTACTTAAGTAGATATGTAGAAAAGTTTGTACCTACTGAGGAGGAGTGCTATAAAAGGTTTAAGAAAGGACTCAATGAAGAGCTGAGGATGCAGATAGTTACCACAAAGATTTATGAATTCACTTTTTGGGTGTTAGTAACTTATGCCATAAAAGAAATGGTGAAGGAAGAAGGGGAAATTTTCCATAAGAAAAGGCCTTTTTGTCACACCCTTACCCAATTCTTAAAGAAACCCAATAAGGGAGTGAACTTCGCCTAAGGTCACCCATCCTCAGATTTCCTTAAGGGCCATTCATTTAACTTCTATTAATATATTCTATTTTTATAATTATGTCTAAATTTTTTATTTGTCATTTCTTTATTTTAAAAACATAATAGTAATATTACACTGTGAAAGCCATTTATTTCATCCCAAAACATTTTTATAGAAAATCGGATAGTATAATAGCTATTCAGGTTAAAAGTCAAAAATTTTCCTGTCATAAAAACACACTTCAATATATTTAGTTATCAAAACTCTACTTCTAGACCCTTTTGGTCCTCTAACCTCATAAATCATCACAATCACATGCAAAACCATATATATAAAGTCAACATTTAATCACAGGGTCTCAGATCCATCATCATCAAAGGCATACATAGAATAAAATAGCAGTTATTTCACTTACATACACATATTGATTCATTTTATCATAGTTCACCATTACTTCATTACTTATTTATAATTATCTACATAACCCTAAAACCCCATTATTTTTATACACATGAGTACACATCCTAAAATTTATAGACAAAAGACCAAAAGAAAATACCTTAGAGACTTTCATTTAGCTACCAAGGCTTTAAACTTGTCGTGTTGTCTGAACTTTGACCAGTGTATCAAAACACCGATACGCTGAGTAAAACTCAATGGTGAATATGAAGTAAATATATACATGTTTCATTTATATACATGCAGTCAAACAACTACAATCATTTATAGTAGTTCATTTCATTCAACATGCAATTACAGAAATGTGAAAGTCATCATAAGTTATATACTATATTAGCACTAATATTATATATAATGTTTTTATTCTTTTATTTTCAAATATCATTTCATCTAGTATTATAGTATACATTACATTAACTTTCATTATTAGGCCTATACCAATAGACTACACCTAAGTACACTGGATAGCGGAATTCTAGGTGTGCAATGGTTCACATTTTGGACCTTATTCTATAGTTGCACCTATGTATTCCAATGCATACTATGAAGTGGTTCCATAAACCTTTTATTGTAGCTGCACCTATATATTCCTGTGTAGTGATTCTAGAAACCAAAATGCTGCTGCACTAGCCTCTTTTCTAAAATAAATACTGTGCAGTGGATCTAATGAACCAAAACACTACTGCACCAACCACATATCATTAGAAATGGTATTCATCTAATTGATCGAACTTAGTAGTAGCTTTATTCCTAGCTGATCGGTCAACCCATCTAGTAAGTGTCTAACTAGACGAACCATCTGTCTATTTTTTTATTAAGGTATAGGTCATTTTACTTCATTCAACATCATTTTTCATTACCCTTTTGAATTATTCTCTTTCGAAGTAATTTACATATTTACTAGTATGTTTATACCTTTGGCTCCATGCCAAGTTTCTCCCATCTTATTTCATTATTCATTGATCATATACATTATTCCTCATTCATAGATTCACTGCACATTTCAATATGCTTAATTTCTCATAAAGCATTTTTAGGTACTATATTCATATTTTATTCCTTTCACTTCATTTCCCTTATACATTGTCCCGAAGCCATTTTCTTGTCATTTTAATGTCAAATAAGTGCAATCTTAATCACTTCACATGCACACACTCACATTTCCTATTTTAGCCACCATAAGCCTTATAACACCATTATTCATTTCATGCCATTTATTTACTTTTCCATACACATTTCATGCCTACAATTCATTCTGATCAAAACATTATTCATTTTTAAGCATAACCAAGCACATAGCATACAAATATGCCACTAACACCATTTGGCCATCCTATAATTAGTAGTATACACATTCATTTGAGACCAATTCATTATGTAATCTTCATTTCCAAGCATTTATACATCAATTAACTCATTTATACCATTAAATACATAACATATACATATTATTTGTATATTCCGTGCAAGATTTTCAAGCAATTTCAATGGTAATGAATCATGTATATGTTTACATCATAGTCACCTCAAAATGCAATTCATCAGTAGAGAAAACCTTTCCTAAGCTTGTTTTCCTTTGTCTTTCTCTTTTCCTACATAATATGTAACAAAACTTTATAAATTCATAGAAAATTCAATATAACTCTAAACTAAGTTTTATTTTTGCCTAAAGGCTTAGAATCACCCTAGATTACATAGAAAAAATAAAAATTAACTTTCTTTAACTTACCTTTTGGTGTGACACTATTCATCCCTTGGTTAATCCTCTCTTTCTAGCCACCCTTTCCTTAAATTTCCACTTTTAAGATGTTGTTAAGGTGGTAGAGGGTTAATTTGATGGATTAAACTTGGAATTTGGTAGCTTAAATGGGTGTTAGAAGAAGAAAATCCCTTAGCCATTTTATAGAAATGGCATCAGCAATTGGGGTGGAGAAGGAAGAAGATGGGTTTAGTTTAGGCCAAATAGGGTGCAACACACTAGATTAGGATGCTATAAGATAGGCCCGTGGGCCCTTACCACTTATGTCTCGATTTTTATGCCCTATTTTACTTGATTTTGTGCTAAACTTTAAAAATTCATTCCAATTATTCTAGACCTCTACAAATAAAAATTCTTATGCCATAATTCTTTATTAAATCTCTTTAAAATTCCATAATTTCCCAAGTCACTATTCACTCACGAAATCTAAAAATTCTAAATAAATAGTAAACAACCTTCAAATATTAAAATTCTTTCTCTAATGGACTCATTAGAATTTTTAACCTTCAAGGTATGCTCTTTTTTAATCTATCCAAGTATATCTTGGACTAATCCCGACATAAACTCATTTTATGTCACTATTCACTTATTAATGCCTATTATGATTTATTGGTTCTGCTAAATCTTTTAATTAAATTGTTTTCATCATTTTCTAGCTCAACAAAGTTTTATGAGCAGTATTCACCCTTTATAGCCATTATATAGTGCTCCGCACCTCTAACAACACCATTCATGGCTAAAAAAGTACTGTTCATGACATGGTGTTTCACTAGCATTACATTTCTTCCCCTCTTAAGTAAATTTCATGTAGAAAATTACTTAGAGAGAAAAACTATAGATATTGAGCTTGCATCTATTCCTCGCTCTCATATGTTGCTTCTTTTGCATTGTAATGCTTCCACAACACTTTCACTAATGGTATGGTTTTGCTTCTCAACTGTTTGACTTCACTTGTTAGAATCTGCATTGGTTCTTCTTCATAAGTCAAGCTATCATATGTGTTGGGTCTAATCAATATCTCCTCAGTATTGATACATGAAACACATCATGTATCTGCTATAATTCTGGTGGCAATGCTAGCCGATAAGCCACTAGACCCACATACTCTAAAATTTTGTATGGTCCAATGAATCTTAAACTCAATTTTCCTTTCTTGTCAAATCTCAATATCTTCTTGCATAGAGATACTTTCAAGAAAATTATGTTGCCAGCTTCATATTCTATGTCCCATCTCTTCAAGTTAGCATATGACTTCTATCTATTTGTAGTACCTTTCAAATTGTCCCTTATCACTCTAACTTTCTCTTCTGCATCTTTAACCAAATTTGGTCCCATAATCTTACTCTTACCAGCTTCACTCTAACAAACTAGAGTTTTGCACTATCTATAATACAAAGCTTCATATACTGCCATGCCTAAACTAGCTTAGTAGCTATTATTATAGGCAAACTCTGCTAGTGATAAGTATTAATCCTAGCTTCCTTTGAATTCTATCATGAAGCTTCACAACATATCTTCTAGCACCTGTATAAGTCTCTCTAACTGTCTATCAGTCTATAGTTGAAAAACTTTGCTAAAACTCAATTTAGTTCCTAATGCCTCTTGTAATTTCTTCCAAAACCTGAAAGTAAATCTAGGATCTCTGTCTAACATGATAGTCACAGGCACTCCATGTAACCTTACTATCTCATGTACATATACTTATGCTAGCTTATCCAGTGAATAATCCATCCTAATAGGAATGAAGTGCACTGTCATTATCAATTTGTCAATGATTACCCAAACAACATCACATTACCTTCTGGTCAATGGCAAACCCATGACAAAATCTATGGTAACTTTCTCCCATTTCCACTTTGGTATTGCTATAGGATATAGCAATCTAGATAGAACTTGATGTTTAACTTTCACTTACTGACATGTCAAACACCTTGAAACATATTATGGCATATCTCTTTTCATTCCTAACCACTAGTAATAAGGTTTGAAATCTAAGTACATTTTTGTACTTCTCGAATACATAGCATATGGTGAATCATGTACTGCTTACAATATCTGTTTCCTCAGTTCATCGACATTGGGCATACATAATCTATCTTAATTGTACAAATTGTCATCTCCTTTAATTTCCAAGCTAACAGTCTTCCCCTTCTTTACTTTGCTCATTAATTTCACAAGCTACTCATCTTATTTTTGGGCCTCTTTTACTTGCTAACTAAAGTCTAGTTTCAACTGTAATTCTGCTAAGATGGCATTTTTTGGAGTATACTTAACTTGAGAATTCATTGATTTTGTTGCAACTTTCATCTTTTTACTCAATGCATTAGGAACTAAATTTTCTTTTCTTGGATGGTAGTTAATGAAATAGTCATAGTCTTTTATCAACTCCATCCATCTCTACTACCTTAAATTTAGTTCTTTCTATGTCGGAAGGTACTTTAAGCTTTTGTGATAGGTGTAAATGTAACATCTTTCACCATAGAGATAATGTCTCCACACTTTAAGTGCAAACACTATTACTACTAACTCAAGATCATGCATTGGATAATTCCTTTCATGTTACTTTAGTTGCCTCTAAGCATAAGTAATCACCTTTCCTTCTTACATTAATACACAACCAAGTTTGTTGTATGAAGCATTACTATAAATCACAAAGTCTTTTCCTTGCCTAGGTTATATGAGAATAGGTTCTTCAATCAACATTGCCTTAAGTTTATCAAAACTTTCTTAGCAGTTGTTATCCTAGATAAATTTCACATCTTTTCTAAGCAATCTCATGAGTGGTGTGGTTATCAATGGAAATACTTTCACAAATCTCCTATAATATTTAAGAAAACCCAAAAAACTGTGGATCTTTATTACATTTTTAGGTGCCTACCACTCCATCCCCTCTGCAAATGCAATATGTCTTAAGAAAGACACCTTTATCAACCATAAGTCACATATACCCAGCTTTGCATAAAAGCTATTGCTTTTTCAATATCTACAATACCATTCTCAAGTCTGTTCATGTTCCTTCTTACTCTTAGAATATATCAGAATATCATATATGAAGACTATGATAAACTAGTTCTAATAAAGCTTAAAAATCTTGTTCATTAAAGCCATGAATGCTACTAATGTATTAGTAAGCCCAAATGGCATCACTAAGAAATCGTAGTACCCGTATCTCATTCTAAAGGCAATCTTTAGAACATCACTTTCTTTGATTCTCAACTGGTGATAACCTCAAATCGATCTTCGAGAATTCACTTGCACCCCTGAGCTGATAAAAAAATTGTCAATTCTAGGTAGTGCATACTTATTCTTCACTATCACCTTACTCAATTACCTGTAGTTAATGCATAATGGTAATAATCCATCTTTCTTTTTCACAAATAGCACTAGTGCACCCTAAGGAGAACCACTCAGTCTTATAAACCCCTTATCTAACAACTCTTGCAATTGGACTTCTAACTCTTTCAATTCTGCAGATGCCATTTGGTACAGAGTAATAGATACTAGTGCAATACTAGGAAACACCTCTATCTCAAACTCAAGTTCTTTATAGGGTGGTAATCCTAGAAGATCCTCAGGAAAGAAATATGAGAATTCTGATACCACAAGTACCTTATCAATCTTTAGTGAAGGAATACTTTGAGTATCAATGACATATACAAGATAAGCCTCACATCCCTTTCAGATAAACCTCCTAACTATTATGGCTGATATGAGATTAGGTAAAGAATCACTCTCACTAAACATAATCACTTCATTTCCTTTGGCAATCCAAAGAATGAGCTTTTTCTATTTACAATCTACCACTGCTTAATGCTCAGACAACTAGTCCATGCACAATATCACATCGAACTCATGGAATGGAAGTTCTATAAGATTAGTTAAGAATACCCTATCTTAGATCATTACAGGATAACACCTATAGGCTCAGTTCACTGTCACACTCTATCCCATTAGGTTGTTGACTAGAATGCCTATCTTTATAAGTTTAGGCTCTAGACCTCTATCAAGTTCTTATGCTGTGTATGTGTATGAATTCATAAAAGCAGAATCTATCAATGCCAATACATGAGAATCAAATAAAGAAAACATACCTATAATAATGTCTGATGCCTCAGCCTCCTCTCAAGACCTTATAGCATACTGATGAGCTGGCACCCGTGTCTCAATCCTAGTCCTTTGGCTCGCTCTTACCTTATCTACCTGGTCCCTTTGACCTCTATCAGTAGTCTATGCCATAGCTGCTATGCCAACTTGTCTCTCTAGATAATCCCTTTTAAAGTGATCTCTTGAGCCACACATATAGCACCCCTAACTTTTCTTTGCTTACCAGCACTCTCCCTTATGTCTTTTCTAGCAAATCTTATACTCTAGAGGTGGATTTATATTGGTAGATCTTGGTGCACTAGAAGCTTGTTCAGAAGGTTATGGTCCTTTATGTGAACCTTGACTTTGCCTCTTACCTTGACTTGGTCTCTATTACTAGCCTGGCTTCTATGGCCATTAATTTCTTTGATTATTCTTCTACTTCTTTCCCTCAAGTGCAAAACTACCCTACCTAGTAGTAAAGGCTCTCTTTTTTGAATGAATTCTCTCTTTTCATTCATCATTGCTTCCATGGCGTATGTTCTAGATACTAACATGGAGAAATCTTTGATTTTTGGGTTGGCAATTTACATTCTTAGATCCACATCCAAGCACTTCTCAAACTTCTTCTTACTTCTTCTGTTAGTAGATAGTCTTCTACATATCTACTTAGCCTTGAGAAATCCTTCTCATACTTAAAAACATGCCTCCTATTCTGCTTGAGATCTATAAACACTTGTTTCTTCTTATCTAGGTAGGTCCCTATAATATATCTTTTATAGAGCTCTTAAAAAAAGAAGTCCCATGTCACATCTTCAACTGCTTTTCTTTTCCTTTCTATCTCCTAATAGTGATGTGCATTAGCCTGCAGCAAGTAAGCAACACACTTTAGATTCTTTGCTGGTGTACACTCCAGTTGCTCTAGTATTGTAACTGTGTTCTCCAACCATAATTTTACCTTAGTAACATCATCCTCTGTAGTGTCCTCAAAGTTTGTGGACCCTATTTTCTTTAGCCTCTTGAAGTTTATCTTATGGAGAGCCACAGGTGGTGGCACTGGAGCTGGTGGTGATGGAGGTGGTGGTTGTGCTATTGGTATTATTGTCTGCCTCAATATATTAGCTATCTATTAAACCTACTTAGGTGGAACCTATCCTTGTGACTATACTAGTTGAGTAGCATCACTCAATGTGGGTGTACTAGCACTAGCTTCTACCCCTTAGACTATCATAGGAGCAAAGCTTGCTGCTGCCTCCCTCTTATCTAGTGCAGTCAATTCACTCATCATATCTATAAGAGAAAATACTATAAGCCTTTAAAATCATAGCTGACATAGGGCACATACTCTCTAGACATGTGTACTCATGTATAACCTACCTAGGAATGCTAAAACCTAGGCTCTAATACAAAAAAAACTGTTATACCCTTACTTGATTTCCATAGAAACCTAATAAGAGAGCGAACTTCCCCTAAAGTTACCCATCCTCAAATTTCCCTAAGGGTCATTCATTTAACTTCTATTAATATATTTTGTTCTTTTAATTACATCTGAATTTTGTTCCATCATTTCTTTATTTTAAAACATTATTGCCGTATTGCACTATGAAAACCATTTATTTCATCCAAAAACATTTTTATAGAAAATCGAATAGCATAATAGCTGTCTAGGTTAAAAACTAAAAATTTTCCTATCATAAAAACACACTTCAATATATTCAGTTGTCAAAACTCCTAAACCCTTCTAGTCCTCTAACCTTATAAATCATCACAATCACATGCATAAGATTATATATGAAGTCAACACTCAATTATAGGGTCTTCGACCCGTTATCATCAAAGGCATACACAAAATAAAATAGCAGTTAGTTCATTTACATACAAACATTTATTCATTTCATCATAGTTCACCCATTACTTTATTACTTATTTACAATTATCTGCATAACCCTAAAACCCCACTATTTTCATACACTACACATCCTAAAATTTACAGATAAAAGACCAAAAGAAAATACCCTAGAGACTCATTTAGCTACCAAGGATTTAAACTTGTCATGTTATCCTAACTTTGACCTGTGCATCAAAACACTGATAGCTTAAGTAAAACTCAATGGTGAATATGAAGTATACATATACATGTTTCATTTATATGCACGCAGTCAAATAATTACCATCATTTATAGAAATGTAAAAGTCATTTCAAGTTATATACTATATTATCATTAATAATATATGTAGTGTTTTCATTGTTTTATTTTCAAATTTCATTTCATTTAGTATTATAGAATACATTATATTTACTTTCATTATTAGGCCTAAATCGATAGACTATACCTAAGTATGCTGGATAACAGAATTCTAGGTGTGCAGTGGTTAGCATTTTGGGCCTTATATTTTAGTTGCACTTACATGTTCCTGTGTCATACTATGTAGTGGTTCCATGAACCTTTTACTATAACTGTACCTACATATTCCTGTGCAGTGGTTTTAGAAACCAAAATGCTATTGCACTAGCCACATATCATAAAAAAAGGTATTGATCTAATTGATCAAACCTAGCAACTGCTTGATTCCTAGTTGATCGGTCAACCTATACAGTGGGCATTTAACTATACAGGCCATCTGTCTATTTTATTTTTCATTCAGGTATAAGTCATTTTACTTTATTCAACATCATTTTTCATTACCTTTTTGAATTATTCTCTTTCCAAGTAATTTACATATTTACTAGCATGTTCATACCATTGGCTCCACACTAAGTTTCTCTCATTTTATTTCATTATTCATTGATCATATACATTATTCCTTATTCATAAATTCATTACACATTTCAATGTAGTTAATTTATCATAAAAAATTTTTAGGTAATATATTCACATTTTATTCTTTTCAGTTTATTTCCCTTATACATTGTCCCAAAGCCATTTTCTTATCATTTTAATCTCAAATAGGTGCATTCTTAATCATTTCACATGCACACACTCACATTACATGTTTTGGCCACCATAAGCCTTATAACACCATTATTCATTTTATGCTATCTATTTACTTTTCCAAACACATTACATGCTTATAATTCATTCTTATCACAACATTATTCATTTATAAGCTTAACCATGCACATAGCATACACATATGCCATTACCACCATTCGGCCATCCTATAATCACTAGTATACAAATTCATTTGAGACTATTTCATTATGTAATCATCATTTCCAAGCATTTATACATCAATTAACTCACTTATACCATCAAATACATAACATGTACATATTATGTACATATTCCATAGAAGATTTTCAAGCAATTTCAATGCCAACGAATCATCGATATGTTTACATCATAGTTATTTACCTTAAAAATGCAATTCATCACTAGAGAACTCCTTTCATAAGCTTGTTTTCCTTTGTCCTTCTCTTTTTCTACATAATATGTAGCCAAACTTTTAAAATTCCTAGAAAATTAAATATAACTCTAAACTAAGTTCTATTTTCACCTAAAGGCATAGAATCACCCCTAGAGGACATACAAAAGAAAAAATAACTTTCTCTCACTTACCCTTTGGTGTGACACTATTCACCCTATGGTTAATCCTCTCTTTCTAGCCACCCTTTCCTTGAATTTCCACTTTTAGGGTGTTATTTAGGTGTTAGAGGGTCAATTTGATGGATTAAACTTAGAATTTGGTGGCTAAAATGGGTGTTGGAAAAAGAAAAATTCCTTAGCCATTTTATTGAAATGGCATTAGCAATTAGGGTGGAGAAGGAAGAAAATGGGTTTAGTTTAGGCCAAATAGGGTGCAACACTAGATTGTGATGTCATAAGATAGGCTTATAGGCCCTTGCCACTTATGTCTCGATTTTTATGCCCCATTTTACTCCCTTTTGCTTCAAACTATAAAAATTCATTACAATTGTTCTAGACCACTACAAATAATAATTCTTATGCCATAATTCCTTATTAAATCCCTTTTAGAGGCTCGTAAATTTTTGGGTCAAAATTCCATAATTTTTTCGGGTCACTATTCACTCACGAAATCTAAAATTTTCAAATAAATAATAAACAACCTCTGAATATTAAAAATTCTCTCTCTAATGGACTCATTGGAATTTTTGACCTTGAGGGTTTGCTATTTTTGTGTTTATTTGGGCACATCCTGGACAAATCCTAGCATAACCCCATTTTATGTCACTATTCACTTATTTATTACCTATCATGATTTATTGGTTTTACTAAATCTTTTAATTAATTTGTTTTCATTATTTTCTAGCTCATCAAAGTTTTATGAGAAGTACTTGCCCTTTATAGCTATTATATAGTGCCTCGTACCTCTAGGAACACTATTCATGGCTCAAAAAAGAACTATTCATGAAATGGTGTTTCACGGGCATTACACTTTCACAGCAGTGTAGACTAGCTCAACACCTAATGCAAGCAAAAATAGAAGGGTACTCAGGCTCTATAATAGTCCCAAAGGTAGAATTAGACTCAGAGGTCAGGGCAGACACCTTAATCCAGGCCTCAGCCTCCATAGCAAGCTATTAGGGCTCTTGTATCTATAATAAGGAGTGCACTTCTAGTGTGTGAGACATGCAATAGGAAACACTGGGGTCCATGTTGGTAGACTAGATAGGGAGAAGGCTTCGTCTATGGATCTAGAGATCACTATCAAAGGGAGTGCCCTAAGAAGTAGGTAGAGGCTACTTAGTTTTAGGCTTTATCTCCAGCAACTAGCAGAGGCTAAAAGGAGATTAAGAATGACAAGCCAAGCATGAGTCAGAGGATGAGATTAAAGGCTCAAACACCAGCTCGCTAGTATGTTATTCAGGCTCGTGAGGAAGTTGAGGCTTTTAATGTGATAACTAAAACTCTCTCTTTAATTGATGCTTTTATTTTAGCATTTATAGAGCTAGGATCCACTCATTCATATATCTATATCACACAAGCACAAGTAAGGGTTTAAAACTTGAACCCATAGACATAGACATCCTAGTTAGTAACCTTATTGGTTAGAATGCAGTAGTAAATAAAATATACATAGATTATCCTCTTATAGTACAAGACCAAGTGTTCTCAATTGATCTTATTACACTTCCCTTTAATGAATTTGATGTCATTATGGCTATGGACTCATTGTTTGAGCATTAGGTAGTAGTTGATTGTGAACAAAAGAGACTTATCCTTAAGATGGCTAATGGAAAAGAGGTAACAGTAGTTGCTGAATAGATTTTCTTACCTAATATCACCTTAGCTATAATAACGAGGTGATTAATCCGTAAAAGATGTAAAGCCTATTTAGCTCATGTAGTTGATACTAATAAGACTGAATCGAGTCTTAGTTAGATACTAGTGGTATCAAAATTCCTTGATGTGTTTCCAGATGAGCTACTAGGATTGCCACTACAACAAAATCTTAACTTTGAGATTAAAGTATATCCTAGAACTACTCTAGTATCCATTACCCCATATCAAATGGCACCAGTAGAATTAAAGGAGTTAAAGGTGTAATTGCAAGAATTGTCAAATAAAGGCTTTATCAGGTTGAGCAATTCTCTATAGGGAGCACTAGTACTTTTTATGAAAAAGAAAGATGGGTCACTTTGATTGTGCATTGATTATAAGTAGTTGAACAAGGTGACAGTTAAGAATAAGTAGCCGTTGCTAAGAATTGATGACCTGTTTTTATCAACTTAGAGGTGCCAATGTGTTCTCCAAAATTGAATTGAGTTTGGGGTATCACTAATTGATGATCAAGGAATCATATATTCGCAAGACTGCCTTCCACATTAGATATGAGCATTATTAGTTCTTAGTGATGCCATTTGGACTCACTAATGCTCTTATTACTTTCATAGACCTCCTAAATAGAATCTTCAAACCATATCTAGACTAGTTTGTCATTGTCTTTATTGATGACATTCTAATGTATTCTAAGAACCGAGAGGAGTATAAGCAACATTTAAGAATTGTGTTGCATACCTTGAGAAAAAGTAGCTTTATGCTAAGTTAAGTGTGAATTTTGGTTGAATGAGGTACCTTCTTAGGCCATGTAGCTTTAGCATAAGGAATCAAGGTTGATCCAAGCAAAGTTAAAGCTATGTTGGACTGGAAACCTCTTAGGAATGTGATTAATATTCGAAGCTTCCTAAGATCGATTGATTATTATAGGAGGTCTGTGAAGGGTTTCTCAATTATTGTGGCTCTATTGACCCATTTGTTGTGAAAGGATGTGAAATTTGTGTGGGATGATAAATGTCATGTGAGCTTTCACAAGCTAAAGACAATGCTAACTAAAGCTCATATTCTCACTCAACTTGAGTAAAAGAAAGATTGTGATCTACACTGATGCATCACACAATGGGATTAAATGTGTTTTGATGCAGGAAGGAAAAGTGAATGCTTATGCTTTAAGGCAATTAAAGCCATATGAACAAAACTACCCAAAACATAATTTGGAATTAGTTGCCATTATATTTACATTGAAAGTCTAGAGGCCTTATTTGTATAGTAAGAGGTGTTATATCCATACCAACCATAAAAAGTTTGAAATACCTCTTAACATAGAAAGAGTTGAACTTAAGATAGTTAGATGGAATTGATAAAGGACTATGATTGTCTAATAGTTTATCATCTTGGAAAAGTTAATATAGTTGCTGATGTATTGAGTCAAAAGATGATAGCAAACATGAGAGCTATGACTACCAAAATGAATTGTGTTGATAATTACATAATTTTAGTAAAACTACAAGTGAAACCTAACCTTAAGCAATAGGTAAAAGAAATGCAAGTTAGAGATGATCACCTTATGCATATAATAAGTAAACTCAAAGAGGGGAAGACCATAAAATTTGAGATTAAGGTAGATAGATGATGGTATTTCCATGACAGGTTGTATGTACCTGAGGTAGAATAGATGAAGGCACAGATCTTGAGGGAAGCATATAATGCTCCTTACTTTATGCATTTAGGGAGTATAAAGATGTATCATAACATAAAATAACATAATTGGTTGCCAAGCATGAAGCGAGATATAGCCAACCATGTAGCTCGATGCCTCATATCCCAATAGGTGAAAGCCAAGCATTAAGTTCCTTTTGGATTACTGCACCCTATAACAATTCTAGAATAAAAATTAAAAAAGATCAATATGGACTTTGTGATGGGATTACCCATGCTTAGAAACAAGTGTGACATGGTATGGGTAGTTATGGATAGGTTAACCAAAATAGCTCACTTTATTTTAGTCAGAATGGACTATTCCTTAGAGAAGTTGGCATAGTTATATATAAAAGAAATTGTTTGATTATACGGAGTGACATTATCCATCATTTTTTATTGAGACCCTCAATTCACTTTTAGGTTTTGGAAAAAGATGCAAGAGGCTTTAGGTACCCGTATAACTTTTAGCACTACTTTTAATCCTAAAATAGATGAACAATTAAAATGAGTTTATATAAGTGTTAGAAGATATGCTAAGTAGCTGTGCAATTAAGTTTAAAGGAAGTTGGGATTAATATCTACCTTCGACAAAATTTGCCTATAACATAAACTATCAAGTTAGTTTAGGCATGGCTCCCTATGAGGCATTATATGGTAGAAGGTGTAGGATCCACTCTATTGGAATGAAGCAATTGAAAATAATCTCATAGGACTTGATTTGATTAAAGATACAGAAGAGAAGGTCAAGATCATTAGAGAAAGGTTGAAAGCTACCACCAACCAAAAGAAATCATATGCTAGCCTAAAAAAGAGGGATAAGGAGTATGAGATTAGAGAGAAAGAATTCCTAAAAGTTTTACCATGGAAGAAGATGCTACGATTTGGTAAGAAAAGGAAGCTGAGCCTAAAACTCATCAGTCCATATGAGATTATAGAATGTGTGGGACCAGTGGCCTACCGACTAGCACTACTACCAAAATTGCAGCAGATCCATAATGTATTTCACATCTCATTGTTAAGGTAGTATAGATTTGATCCTTTGCATGTGATACCTATTAACACAATCTAGGTACAACTAGATCAGACATATTAAGAAGAACAAATGCATATATTAGCTAGAGAGGTCAAAAAGCTAAGGAACAAGTTTGTACTACTAATGAAGGTGCTACAGAGGCACCATAAGGCTGAAGAAGCTACCTAGGAAAGTAAAAAGTAGATAAAGGCTCAGTATTCACACCTATTCTCCCAAGGTAAATTTCAAGGATGAAATTTCTTAAGAGGGGAAGAAATATAACACTCGAGAAATGAGGTTTCATAAATAGTACTTTTCAAGGCATGAATAGTGTTTTTAGAGGGCCTGGGGCACCTTATAGTGGCTAAGGGGGAAGTACTAGTCATAAAATTTTGATGGGCCTAAAAATAATGAAAATGAAATAATTAAAACTTTTAGTAGAACAAATAAATTAATTTAGGTTGAGAACTAGTGAATAGTGACTTTAGTAGTCATTGTGCTAAGAGAGTTTAAGAATGTTCTCAAATGGACCTAAAAATGGCATGCCCTAAAGGTAAAAAATTCCAAAGAATTTAATGGTGAAGGAATTATAATTTTTTGATGTTCTTTGATATTTATTTGAAATTTCTTAATTATGTGAGTGAATAGTTGACTTAGTTCCCTTTAGAGTTTTGACTCGAGATTTTAGAGAACCCTTAATGGTATTATTGAGAATTTTTGGCACTAAAAGTATGATTTTTTAGGACTAGAACAATTATTTTTAATTTCTGAAGCTTAAAATGAAAATTAGATTAAAATGGACCATCAGATTGACATGTCATGAGATCTAAGCCATCCAAATGTTTAATATAAAAGGGGTGATAGATGTGGGGTAGCCACATATGCCATCCCATCTTCCTCATCCCTTCTCCCCTCTATGGTCGATGCCACTCTCTCACCACTCCCTCTATTTTTTTCTTCTTTCCTCCCATAATTCTAAGCCAAATCCACTAATGTGTACATTAATCTTTGCCTTCACAACCTCTTAAAGCTCTTCCCACTAACAAAATTCAAAGAAAATGGCTAATTTGAGAGATATGAGCACTTAGTGAATAGTTCCTAAAATGAGTAAAAATTCCTCTTTCTCAATTTTTATTTTAGATTTAGGTAGTTCTAAGTAAACCATGATTAACCATATAAATATTTTTTGATTTGGAGTTATATAGGAATTTTTAGAATTTTTTAAAACCCTAAATGGAGTATTTTTATAGGAAAAGAGAAGAATATTAAAAGAGAGAAGTGAAGCAAGCCTTGCAAAAGGTGGAATAAAGGATTTAGAGATTATAGGTATGTGAATTTAATGTAATATAAGTTGTTAAAGTTGTTAGTGTTCATGTGTGCATGTGTTAAGTGTGTATAGAAATGGCATGTTGTATGTGTATATGTGTAATTGCATGGAATGGATATGTGAGTGTGATAAGTGAGCCATGTGATGCTTAAATGTATGGAGATTGCATGAAAAAGGCTTGTGATGGTATGTATGTGTGATTGGCCAAACGGTGTGTAAAGGAGGAATGTGTGTGTGCATGTGTATTTAGTATGAAATGGTGATATAATTAGGCTAAAAAATGAATAGAAAGTATGTGTGTGAAGTGGAATTGGTAAGAAATAAATTATAGATGCTTGGACATGGGAATGGCTATGAGTGTGTAATAGTCATAAGGTGGATATATGCATGTACTGAAGTCATGGTTAATGGCAATTAATATAAGACATAATATGGTTATGTAATTTGAAAAGGATTAATTAGTGTAATGTGATAGAATGAAATGCTAAGTGTAATGGTAATAGAAAATTATATCTATACAAGTGAACTTGATGTAACTTAGCTTAAATATACGAGAACAATTACTTAGAATTATAGGACTATAGGAATATACTAAATAAATAGTGCAATAATGGTAACATGCTTTGAATGTTGTGTATGTGATAATGGAAATGTACATATAAATGGCGTGGCAATAAATAAAATATGTGACCATATGTCAAACGACCTATAACTGGGAATGTAAAATGGTAATTACAACTAGCCCATATTAGTTAGACACCCACAGATGGTTGGCAGTTCAACTAGGGAATTAATAGCTATTAGTGGTTTTGATCCATGTGGGCTATTACCTATGTGTATGATAAAGTGAGTGCAGCTATTGAGGTTCTGCTAGAGAGCCCTACACACTTGGGTGTTGGGAGGTCTGTACAGACTAATCTCTACTATCCAGGGTTATTAGGGAAGTTTACATGGACTAAATTCTGCCATCCTGGGTATTTAGAAATCTGTACAGATTGATCCCTACTTACCTACATTTTAGTGGATTTAGGAGGTCACATAGGGCTTATCCCTACCATCCACCTAAGTATGATTAGTATTTGGGATTTTGGAGATCCCTTGAGATAAATCCCTATTATCCCCACTATTTAGAGGTCCACTAGGATTGGTCCTTGCCACTTTAATTTGGGTGGTTCTTTTGAACTAATCCTTACTATCAGATGGATAGGTAAGTGCAACTACCGTAGTCCAAAATATGGGCCACTGCATAACTTAATCCCTTTTTATCTAGTGTCTTAATGCATAATCTCTCTAGTATTGGCCTAAATTTAATGAAAAGGCATAAAGACACAATATGATGGTTAAACTATACATTCTTACTTAAAACTAGAAGCATATGATATAATGCATAATTAATATGAGTAATGAGACATTATTGAATCGAAATTAATATGCGTTAATTCATATATAATTGAGATTATATGTACTAAATATTTTTAATTGGAAAAGAGTTACATTGCATGTTTTGTATGTCTACATGATGCAATTTACACCACTATGTGTATACTTAGCATGTCAGTGTTCCGATGTAAAGGTAGAAGATAGTAGATTGCTATTTAGCCTCTAGTTGCAATGTAGTTGTCTGCTCTTTTAGGTATATTTTCTAGTTCTCATTTAAGTCTTAATATTTAAAAGTTACTCATATATGTATAGGGTTAGGGCTCGGTCATGCAAATAGTTAAGTGTTACATTTTGTCACATGTTGATCTATAAATGATAAAACAGATGCCATGTATCTATGTTGATATATTATACATATTTTATGTTTGTTAAGATATGGGTCTGAGACCCTTGTGCGTATTTATATGATTGGTTAATGTTGAGTTGAGTTTTGGAGGACCAAAAGGGTTCAAAAGGTATGAGATGGCTGAGAATGATTATAAAAGTGTCTTTTTATAGGTTTAAAATTTTAGTTTTTCACTTGGGTAACCATTAAGCTACCAAAGTTTCTATAGATTGGGAACTCTTGACTAAAATAGTTCTATCAGTTAACTATGGTCATAAGTAGTATAATATAATTAGATGACATAAAGCTACCATGAAACTAATAATTGGGGTATTAGTTAGTGAAAGTTAAAAGGATGGGTGACTCAATGGTTGGGTAACACCTTTTATCTGGTTCAACTATAGGTCAGGTAGGGGGTGTCACATTTATATTTATAGAAATATGTTGAATACCTGAATTTAAAAAATATCATACATGAAATTGGATAATTGATTATTTTGAGAACTTTGGTTCTCACAAGTTGATTTTTAGAAAACAAGTTTTATTATTGTCACTTTTATTAAGGAAAATCATAATCTGTTTTATTAAAAAAAGCTAATTAATTAGATATAAAATGATTTGATTATTTTTTATGATGTGTAAAAATCATTTTCTACCTACTATAGCATTTAGGGAATATACAAGGAAATAATCAAAATAAAAATTAAATTACATGGCAATTACCTAAAATACATTCTAACTAAATAGGAAATAAAAATTACAAGGAAATCATCAAAAATATAGTCTAACTGTATAAAAAAAAAGTACATAGAATAATGAAAGGTCAACTTTACCAGATATTTGACAATAGGAAAAAGACAGATTAAATAAAACTCTAACATATTTCATACAACTCAAATCACAATAAAAACACAATGTTAGTATGGAATGAATGATGAAATTGATACAAAGAATAAACAATAAAAAAGGATATGAAATAAATAATTAAATAAATAAAGGAAATAGGAAATAAAAAAATTAAATAATATGTGAAAAGAGATTGAATAATAATCAAATTGAAAATAAAGAATAACAACATATTAATAATGGACAAACAAGATAAGGTATTACATCTAATTGGTAGATGAGCACCAAAATAAAATAAGATTACCTCATTTAACTGGTAAATAGACAACAAATAAAAAAAATAAAGGGCACCAT
>CANXYI010730954.1:0-18516 GCA_948208565.1 Hura crepitans
TAGGCACATGAATGATCTTAGTCACATGCATGTGGTCTCCATAAATTACTCATCATGAATGCCACACATGCATATGTTTAACAACTTGCATTCACACACAAACAAACCACCATATTCATGCACAGTTAATGACCTGAAGATATATACAATTAGGCATTTATAGGTCAAACAAACATATGCACTAGCATTCAAATCATTTTTAAGGCAAACAACTACTTGATCTTCCTTGAATTAGAGCCTTATCCATAACTAACGAAAGCTAAGTATGTATCACAAAACTTGCTATACCAAGCTGATACTAACTCCTATTGCATTCTCTTTTGCAGGATTCAACTCCATACTCGGATTCGACTCCGTGTTCAATCTAATTCTCTTAGATTTAACTCTGTGTCCAATCTAATTCTTTCAAATTCCACTCCATGTCCAATCTAATTCTTTTAGATTCGACTCCATGTCTAATCCAATTCTCAGATTCAACTCTGGTGTCCAATCTAATCCTCTCGAATTTGACTTCGTGTCTAATATAACTTTCTCGAGTTCAGCCTAATAAGCAAATCCATAACTCTCTCGGGTTCATCCTAATAAGCCAATCCAAAATATCTTCCATCTTGATCAAACCTCATCGGTCAAACAATCTTAGGTGCGATCAAAACATATTTTATCTAGTCAAACAACCTTAGGTGTGATCAAAATATCTTCCACCCGATCAAACCTCAACGGTCAAACAACCTTAGGTGTGATTAAAACATCTTCCTTCTGATTAAACCTTATTGATCAAACAACTTTAGGTGCAACAAAAATCATTTAATTTTGAGTGTATGAACTATATCATGAAGGCATGAGACAACAATATGGAAACATCAAAGCTAAAAATGTGTTATGATCTAGTTGGATTTTCACTTCCCCTGAGGACGAGCAAGCACCCGTATTCGGTGTAGTTTTCTTCATAATATCAATTCTTCTTTGAAGGGAAAATACAACTCAGGTCTAACAAGCTTTTGCAATGATTTAGAGGTAGGCATCTGCATTCGATGTAGCTTCATGCCAGGTAAGTATACTTTTAAGTAAGTGCTTTTAATTTAGGTACTTTGATGTGCACTATTGCTTTGGCATTTCACAGCACACACCAAAGTGGGGGCAACTATAGACACCTCACTTTTTGGCCTATGATGATAACCAGAGATTGGCTCTTAAGCAATGGCACTGATCCCTTAGGAATCAAGTTTGAACGGACCTATTTCAACTGCAGAAATAAAGTTTTCATGGACAAAAACAACCTAGGTATGTACTAGCCCAATCCTCTATATCAAGCCTATAGCCCCAGGTCCACATAAAACAAGCCTAAGCTCCGTCTACACGAATTAAACACAAACTTAGGCCAAAGCTTATGAACTGGCCGATAAACCCACCTAGGTTCGTATGGACTAAGAATTTATGGTTCGTATAGACTTGTCAATGAAACTTTCTAAAAGCACGGGATCCTTATCCAGATGATAAATCATAGTCTTGGAAGGACTTTACCACCTTTAGACGAGATATCTGCACCCTAGAGGCTATAAATACCCTTTTAGTGTGTGGAAAAGGGAGGAATCTTTGGAAGCTTTCTAAAGAATAGTGTTTTAAAGCATTTTGAGAAACCCCTTTCCATGAGTTCAGGTGAGAACTCTAAAGAGGATTTGCTCTACTAGTCTTTTAGCCATTTACTCAAAACTGTTCTTTTTTTTCCAAACCTCTACCTTTTTGTGCCATTGTTCAAGAATTCAATCACAAGGTAAGATTTAAGGCCTCTTACTGTGCGTTCATACTATTTTCATAAACCTAAGATCTCTAAGGATTGATCACAAATGAGGTGATTCTATGTGATCCCGATTTCAATCATAGGAGTAGGTCATCATTTCAAGTCATTTGATATTGTACAATTGACTGTCATTAAGTTATAACTATCCTATTTTTTTATCCTAATCGCACAAATCTATCTATGAGCATAATTAAGTCTAGACGACTAACTTTAGTGATATGTGTATGATTTGTCGTCTGCACGGACTTATATTCAATAACAGTATCTTATGTCTTATATATCATATTCTCATGTATTCTATTTACTATGTAGATATGCTTGTATGATATTGCCATGTGTAGTTATTTCATTCTCTTATGTGTATATTGTTGACTTGTTGGAACTATTATACGTTCGTACGAACTCCCTCTCATGAGGAACGTAGTCCGTACGGATGATCCTATTTTGCTCTATTGGTTTTTTCTTGAAGTCCGCATAGACTCCCTCTCATGTGGAACATAGTTCGCATGGATATATGTGTATTATATGTTCACTTGGTTATGTAATCTGCATGGACTCCCTCTCAAAAGGAATGTAGTTCGCACGGATCTAAATCCTATACTGTTTTGGTTATCCTTTGTGAGTCACAGTTGTCATATGCCATGTTTGTACACACACACATTGATGCACCATAGGAATAACACATGAATATCTTTGATGTCTAGAATTAGCATGTAGTTCATACAGATTCCCTCTCATAAGGAAAGTAGTCTGCACAGACGTTTAAGTTTTATATATGTTTATTTTAACATGTAAGTCACACGGACCCCCTCTTACAAGGAACGTGGTTTGCACAGATGATTTGGTTTTTTTTTGCATATTTGCCTCTATTTGTAATCTACATGGACTCCCTCTCACGGGGAAAATAGTTGGCATGGATGTATACCTATGACCTCAAATTAGCATAACACATTTAACATATATCATCTATGAATAGTAATGCATACGTCACTTCATGACATGACTCATGGCTCATTAATATTCATGTTATGTTACTTAATGACAATATCTTCTTTGAGGTCCTCATGGGCCATTGTTTGTTATTTCTGACCTATTTCTTTGAGATGGCTGTAAGTGACTAATCTACCCAAAGTAGAAAGTCTAAATGGACCTAGTTTATCACTAGCCTTAGTTTGCACGGACATATTCTAAAGCCTTATGGAGTCTGCGAAGACCTAACATCGCATAGGCGGGACCAACTTTATGTTATGGACCATTCTCTTTTGATTTTCTATTATGTCAATTTCATTGCTTATTTTTAGGTTGTAATAGGTAGTTAATAACTCGTTTTACATGACAAAGCCCAAATCTCACTCTAAATGGTTTTTTACCTAATTAATTGATGTTTTCCTAACCAAATGGATTTGACTTTTCCTTAATTAAAAGTCATAATAAAAGTGTATTTTAATAATAAAGACCAATCTCCAGGAGATAGGAGTTGGGCAATTACTACCAATTCCTATGGAATTATGGGTAGTTGTCAGGTCACACCATAATTAATCAATGACCTAGTTTTTGGATATACAATACACTTGTTGTATGCTTTAGATAACTGTAAACTTACTTCTTATAGATGAAAAGGTGATATGGATGCTTAAATATAATGTATGCTTGCTTGATACAGGACTGATAAACATTATAATATAAAATAGAAGACATATTATAAGGGCATAAATAAGATCTAAATTCTAAACCTTTTTGGTACAGAAGATCAGAGGTCTTGGTGTAGAGGCTAGGTGGCGACTCCACTAACCACTCTTGTCCCCGATAAAAATATATAATCTCTATAGGTGGGCATCTTACATAAATAAAATATCTTATTATACACTTGCGAAATCAAGGATACACCTAAAAAGCTAACTGTGTAGTCCTAACTATTGCTAGGACATTTTAAGACTATTTTTGAATGCGAGGGTAGAGCAACACATTTGCACTTGTAGCTCAAATGGTCATAAGGTAAGATAGATAAGAAATAATAATCTCCTAGGCAAGTAACTAGAGCAGACCTGTAGATATGAGGTTAGCTATATACTTGAGTAGTATAAATAAGTTGTTAATTTTGAATAAATGAGTGTGAGCATAGATGTTTTAGAATATGAGTAAGGCTATTGTCATGCCTAAAAACTTCTACAAACAAGTTAAGTGACTACATAATATACTTCAGCCTATGTTTGTATCTAACCTCAGTGAAACATGTTTTTCTAGTGAACTATCAACCAGACATGGCAATACCCTTAACCTTGAAAATAAAACTACACCTATAAGTAATACAAATATGTATGCCTAAGCTTAAAGCATACTTGATAAAATTAGTTACTTGGGATAGAACATATATATATATATATATATATATATGTCATGAGGTCTATAAGTAATATGTGTGTGTTTGTAGATTGAATTTGACGTGCTAACAGCATTCCACAACCATGTCATTACTACTCAGAGTAAGTATAGAGAACCTCGTTGATGTAAAAGATCATTTAGTTAGTGTTTACTGCATTTAAATTGTGCATGATAGTGTAGTTAAATAAACTTTAACATTTCTATCCATGAGAATCACTATAATTCTTGTCAAATTTGTAAACAGTATTAGTCTATATGCAGATAATAAAGCCTAGGTAATAATCTTTAGAACTTAGGACAGGATAGACTTGGCATGCCAGGGTAGGGATTACAGTACTATAAGGTATCAGATATGCCTTTATCAGTTATTAGTTTGGCATTAGATATGCCTCTATCAGTTATCGGATTTAGTGATGACTTTAGTCACACCTCCACTTTTCCCATTTATCCTTCCTTAGCAAGAGTTATGTCTATATATATTACCTATGGCTCTTTTATCCAAATGATCAAAAGTAAGTTTAAAGAGTAACTTACGTGCTTGTATGATTACATGTTATGATATGTGTGTGAAATTTATGAGATTGTGTAACCATGCGTGGAATTTGTTAGCTCTGACCATCTTGGAGATCATAATGAGCACTTTTTGTAACGCTAGATACTCAAAGTCTTATGAACAGTACTATATGGGCCTGAGTGATATTTCTCGCGGTACGAGTCATCATTTCGAGTTCGATGACTGGCATATTAGTCATAAAACTTTGACGGGCCTAAAAATAGGAAAAACGAATGAATTAAAAATTTTAGCAGAACTAATAATTCATTTTAGGTCAAGAACTACTATTTACAGAGATAAAATGAGGTCAGGCTGGGACAACCCCAGCATGTGCCCAGATGGTCTCAAAAGTATCATACCCGGAACCTTAAAAATTCCACTGAGTATGATGGAGGAGGAATCAGAATTTTTTGAGGTCAATAGATATTTTTTCTAAATATTTTATTCCGGTCATGAATAGTGCTAAAAAGTTAACGGTGGAATTTTGACTTGAAATTTTATGTGAACCCTAATCCTATTAATCGAGGAATTTTAAAACTAAAATGAGAATTTTGGATACCTATAGAATATTTTATGAATTTTTGAATCAAAAAGTGCCATAAAATGAACATAAATTATTTGGGGGCCATTTGGCCCAATCCAATGGGTCCAACCCATAACCCATAAAAGGTTACACATGTGTGTACACCACACATGTTACTAAATCACCATCTTCCTCGCCAAAAGCCCTAGGCTGATGTAATTAGCAAGGAATTCACCATTTTTGCCAAGCTTTCTCTCTCATACTCCCACCCAAATTCCATGAAAAAGTTATAAAATTAAAGCCTCCACCCATTTTAGGCATCAATTTCACCATTTATTTCAAGAAAGGAGCTTAATTTGGGGAGTTTCCATACTTGAGTGAATAGTGCCAAAAGTAAGTAAATGTCCACAAATTCCATTTTTTATTTTTGATATAGGTAGCTTAGGTAATTCTAAGAATCCTTATAGTTTTAGAATTTCATTTGGAGTTATAGATAATATCGATAATTTTTCTAAGATGAAAATGGTTATGTTTAGGGTTTGAGAAATCAACAGAGAGAAATCAACCAAACCAAGCTCAAAGTGGTGGAGAAAGGGGTGTACACACACCCTAGGTATGTGGAATAACTCGAATATATTATGCCTATCTTGTATGTTGAATTTCATGTATGTACCATTTTATGGAAATGTGACATCTTAGGTGTATGTATGTTAATTAGGTAGATTGGCATTATAATAATGTATTTAGCATTAAAATAATGAGATTTGTGGATTAAATTGGAATGAATTTAATGTGTAGGTGTATGCCCATGTAATGGCCCAATGGTATGTGATAATGTATGTGTGGTGTATGTTCATGTGATTGGCATATTAGGTGTGAAAATGAAGTGTACATTAGAGGTAGAAATTGCAAGAAAAAAAGACTAAAAAAATAGCATGTCTTGTAACCTAAAATTGTGACCTAATTGGACATGAAAATGTAGTTAGGAAGTTGGTGAAATAACATACTTTATAATGTGGATGTGAGGTAGGAATAACGGTGTAAAGAAACCTTGGAAATGGGACTTGAATGGTATAAGTAATAAAGGGTACAAAATGAGGAAATGACCAAATGAATAGTGTCAGTTGCGAAAATTGACAAATGAATACTGAAATTTGCGATAATGGCAAAACTGCAATTAATTGTATAATTTAGGTCTAAAAATATAACCCAAGGCTAAAATAATAATCAATACTATCCAAAATGGTTAATAGTCCATCAGTTAGACACCTATTGGATAGGTTGACCGGTCAACTAGGGGATACAACAGTTGCTAGGTAGCCGGTCCTTCTAGGGCTCATTGCCATGTATTAGTTTTGGCGAGTGTAGCTGTCAAGTTTCTGTGATGAGCCACTTCACTACAGGTGATTTTTGTGGATATTGGGAGTGGTCTACGAATGAGTCCCTAAGTATCCACCCTTTGTGTGTTGATTAATATGATATGCGGATATTATGAGTGGTCTACGAATGAGTCCCTGAGTATCTGCTAGTTTGGTATTGGCAGTGGTCTAGGATGGGTCCCTGAGTATCGGACAAGGTAGGTGTAGCTACCTAGGCCCTAAAAGTAGGCCACTGCACAGGATGCATCCCCCTATCCGATGTCTTAAAGCGTAGTCTATTTGGTATGGGCCTTTAATGTAATGAATTGGTCTAAAATCATTGATAAGTAATCTGAATAACGGATGAGTAACCTAAACTAAATGAATGAACAAACTTAGGGCTATTAGGATTACTTACTGTGTACAGAACATAACATATTGCTTGCTTAGATGATTTGACATAATGTATTTGAATTATTCCACCACTGAGTGTTATACTCAGCGTGTCGGTGTTTCGATACGCAAGCTGTAGACAGAGCTAGGGTCAGCATCAGACATCACCACCAGTGTAGCTGCTTAGAGCCCTTGGTATTTTTGTTTTCCTTTTTGAGTTATGTAAATAAGAATGTACTCATGTATATAGATAGAATGAGTTTATGGGATATGTATATAACTAAAATTGATAAACTGAATGTATGAATGGTTATATGTGTTAATGAATGTCTATTTTTGCATGCTTGTGTGTTGGCGGGTCTTCGACCCTGTGAGTTATGAAATGAATATGATATTGTGTTACTAGCTGTGTTCCGAAGGGCCATAGGGTCCAAGAGGAGGAATAAGGTTGGAAGTTGAGTTAGAAGTGTTTTCTTTGCAGGATAATTTGGGGTTAGTTACTAGGGCAGCCGTTATGCTGCCTAATTTTTCATAATTGTCTGATAGGGATTTTAATAGACTAAAATAGATAGTAATTAGGGAATAAATAATCAGCATGGGCTTAAGACTAGGTTTGGTCAAACCTAGACAAGGTTAGGTAAAAGTTAAATAAAAGGCCTATGGGGAAATCCTAAGATAGGTGGCCTTAGTGGGAAGTAGTACACTCTACCTATTTCAAGCAGAAATGGGTAGGGGGTGTTACACTCTTATAGGTGTAAAAATTAATTTTAGCACTATAGAACTCTCAGCTAGCCTACAATGCAAACTTTACAGTTTAACCATACTATGAAAGTTAATAGCTGTAACAAACTAGTTAAATAAAGGCATACCGTGGCTAATATGACAAAACCGGTAAGTCGAAATTATAGTTGAGTTTCATGTGTGGATAAGTATGTTACTTGCTTATTACAAAGACTTCATTTAGAGTTTTGCCATGTTGTGATCATAAATAATAACCCATTAAGTACCTTAGGCATCAGGAAGGGAAAATATCTACATGTACAGATTGATGTTTCAGTGGCACATCATAATATAAAATGGCTGAGATGAGTCATAATCTATTGTATAATTTTCTCAAAGCATGTGGCATACTAGTATAGCTAACTATAACCCTTATGAATGTCCTAGCCATATAGACATATTGACTAATGTGTAGTTAATAGGGAAAGGTAGAAAGCTGAATATATAATCCCTATCAAGTTATTATAAACTAGGGTAAGCATATGAGTATGATTACAATAGAATGAATCCTTATTAAAATATTATAAATAATAGTTAGTGAGCTTAGCACGCTAGAATATGGTACAGAGTTAAAAAGAACACCTTAGTAAGTCCTTTTGCATAGAAATTCAAGAGTGGTGCATAACAAAAAAAGACAATTGATAGCAATTATAGCTAGATGTGTATGCATTTTCATAGTACATAAAAGCTGTGTGACATGCTGAGGATTACATGACATTAAACAAGAATATAACCTTTATTTGCATGTAACTAATGTTTATTTATTGGAAATATGCTTGATGTGATAACAAAAGTTAGAAAAATGGACTAATAGTGACATGCCTTCAGAACTCCCAGTGAAGAGTACTCAAGCTTTGTAAGTGAGGTTATGTACTTAAGTATGTATTCGAACTATAACTAAGATAACATAGTAGGCAGTTATATTCACCTTTTCAAGATAGAACACTAACATAGCTTTTGTTTGAGTGTAGATTATGGGAGAATGCTGAGGAGGGCATAGGATATAGTGTGGACCAATCTTGCCCAGAATCAAAATCTGTCATCATACATAACAAACAGTCCATATAATATAAACAAATGTCATATAACTATATGTGTATATATATATGATAAGAGAGGTGGATTTTCTAAATATTTATGCTTGTGTGTACATAGACTGTAACTAGAAATACAACTCCCATGAGTTACAAGTTAGTCTTAACCACCTTGGGAACTACTCCACCGAGCTCAAGTAGATTAGTTATGTCCTTGAGTTGCCATGGGGGTGAGGGTCTTAATGTTATATGAGTATTCAGGACTGTGTGTCTTAAGGATGACATAGTTATTAGATGATAGATGAATGTATCTAGAAGTGTTTTCCACAGGTCAAAATTTTTAGAATAGCCTCTAGACAGTTGTCATGCTGCTGGAATCTTGACTTAAGTTATCTACATGGGAATATATGACCCACGCAGACTGAACTCATTCTACTATCGAGATCAGTTAAATAGATTTTAACCCTACATGGTTAGGTATTAACTCATGTAGTAACACCTCCTAATAGTTGTTAGAAGTGACCTTAAGGTGAGGTGTTACAAACCATAATAGAAAAAATATATAAAATGAATAATGAATAAAATAAACTAAATTTGTAACAACACTGGACTCGGTTGAATATCAAGAAGTCCATGTGGACTTAATTAAGCTTCCTTACTAGGTTTATGTAGGCTACTTGCATGCCTAAAATAGATTCGTGCAGATTAACAATCTAGCATAGATAACCAAAACTTAGCATAGATAACCAAAACTTGCACAACTCAAATAGCAAGGTTAGAATAACAAGAGGAGGTCTATAGGACCTAATAACATACTAAAATCATCTAACAATAGTGCGTATAAATAACATGAGGATGATCATGGATATTAATAGAATATGCATAATTAATCTCTAATGTCATTATTAGTAGTTAATAAAATAATAGATAATTCAAATAACATAAACATTGTTAATAAAAAATAAGTTTGTATAGACCACATAAAATAAGTTACATTAAATATGTAGTTTGCGTAGACCTGAGTCCTCATTAAAGAAGGTCCGTGTAGACTATTTATCAATTTCAAAATGTATGTATGATTATGATTATTCTATGAATAATTTAACTATATACAAAACAATGTATATATATTAACCTACTTCTAAAAATTGATATGGGGATCACAATAAATCACCTCATATGTCAATTAATCATTAAAGATTATCGATTAATTAATTAAATTATGACAAAAATATAAATAATGGCCTCAAGTTTACCAATTGTTAAAACTCTAAGCAATAAGATAAAGGTTGGGTTTTAAGGAAAGAATTATAATTGTAAGTGAAGGTTAGGACCTATAAAATCATTCCCACAATAGAATTTCTTTAAGTGAATTCAAAATATCAAATTAGGTTCATAAAAAGCATATGCCTTTGGTAAGGTATTCTTGTTCAACTGAATGGAAAGTCTCATATGAATAAGAATCAGAGTCCAAATTAGAAGATTAGAATTCTAGAAGCTATTCAAAGTGAGGTTGGCATAGACCTTGGTTTGGGAATGAAATCCATGCAGACCTCAGGTTTAAAGGCTTAGGCAGATCATAGGCTTTGAGCTTGATTCCTCTGGGCTAGCTGTGTGTTAGTTCATATAGACCTTAGGCTAGTAAGTCCATTTAGACTTGTTATACATAAACTAGGGTTTTGGCTCCTTTAGCTTGTTGCTTAGGCCTGTCTTTGGCTATCACCATAGGCCAAAAAATCCACGTGTTTATAGTTGCTCCCACTTTGGTGTATGTTATGAAACATGTGTAATAGTGCACCTAAAGTATAAGACTTAGTATCATACATGAAAATTTGTTTGAAGATAAGTCACATCAATTATGAATGCAACTTTCCCTCAAGTGAAGTAAAAACCCATTGATTATACATGTGTCTTTGCTTTAAAAAACTAAAATTTGGAAGATAAGCTACACTAGTTATTTGTTCCACTTGCCCCTCATGTGAAGTGAAAACCCATAAATTATGTATGTGTCTTTACATTAAAAAACTAAAAATTTGGAAGATAAACTACACCTATTATGTGTGCCACTTGCCTCTCAAGTGAAGTGAAAACCCATCGATTATGTATGTGTCTTTGCTTTGAAAAGTTGAAAATTTAAAAGATAAGCTAGAATGATTATGTGCCACTTGCCCCCCGAGTGAAGTGAAAACCCACCAATTATGTATGTGTCTTTTATTTGAAAAACTAAAAATTAAAAGATAAGCTACACCAATTATATGTACCACTTGCCCACCGAGTAATGTGCAAACCCATTGATTATGTATGTGTCTGCCTTTGAAAAATTGAAAATTTAGAAGATAAGCAATATTGGTTATATGTGCCACTTACCCCTTTAGTAAAGTGAAAACCTGTTGATTATGTATGATTCTTTGCTTGGATGAAATGAAAATTTAGAAGATAAGCTATATCGATTATGTGTGCCTTTTTCCTGAGTAATTTGGAAACCCACCGATTATATATGTGTTTTTGCTTCAAAAAACTAAAATTTAGAAGATAGCTACATCGATTATGTGTGCCACTTACCCCCTAAGTGAAGTGAAAGCCCATAAATTATGTGATAAGTTTTTGCTTGGATTGAATTGAATATGGTAATGCATTTGAACATTAAAGTTGGACTGAATCAAATTTGGTAATCATCTAAAATGTTAAAGATGGATTGAACCAAATCGAGTGATATGTCCTACAAAAACATGAGAATTAGTATTAGCTTATGATAATGAGTATTGATACATGCCTTTGCCTTTAGAGTGTCTCCTTGTGTCACATTTGGTTCTCAAAGAAGCTTATCTTCACCTTACTTGTATCATATTACCTTTAAGAATGCATGCATATAATGTGCATATATTTTTTCATGGGTGTGTGTGTATCATTGTGCAAGGTGTTTTTAGGCGTGCATGTACTCATGTGCAAATGTTCATGAATGTTTGTGTATGTATGTTTAGGTGAATGATCAAACATTTGTTATTAATGTAAATGTTGGTATAAGCAAATTCACATCTAATTGAATGTGCATGTGTGATGAATGTGCTAACATGCATGTGTATGTATTTGCATAAGTGCATGGATGAATGAGTACAAATCATTAAATATGTTGATGTGCATGCCTAATTATATTTAGACGTACGTTGGCATGCATTTAACTAATGCATGTGTCAAATAGAGGATGACCAAATAATGAATATGTTGACACTAATGTAAGTTTATAGCTAATGCATATTTTTGTCAATAAAGGTATGGATACTAATATATGTTTTTATCTAATGAATGTTTGAATGTATATAAATGATGAATGCATAGACATATATGCTCTATGCCAATCATTGATCCATCTTTTGCAGGGAACTAATAGGAGGCTTTTTAGAGGGCTCATCATTGAACTTACTTTACATGATGTTGACCGTTTGAGAGAGGAAATGGAGGATTTAGGTTGTTTGCCTCAGACTTAATGACTTTCTCTGATAGTTGACCAAACATTTGAACCAATTGTAGCTAAGATTATTAGAAGAATAGCAGGTGCAAAGATCCTTTATTGGGGGAATTTACTTCTATTATGCCCTAACTTTTGCCTAATGTGCTTCCCTCGAAGAAGGTTTTTACACTAGTGAGTTGTGCCCTAGCTTTTGCTTAATGCCTCTTTTGAAAAAGGTTTTCACACTAGTAGGATATTTTTTTTAAAGTGCAATTGACATTGATGCTTCTAAATGAGTACATGGATAGAATTTGCTTACTTGTAAAATATCTCTCCTTAGATGGTAATTTGCATAATGATGATTATCACATAGTATTTTAGGCATCATAACATGATTTATTTAAACTTGGTACAAATTTTAATGGCCTCAGTTTTTTTATATTTTTATCCACATATTTACGCTCGAAACTCATTATGTTGTCTTAGATCGACTGGATCTAAATTCACATTTTACATAGTTCTTCTTAGCTTGATATGGTTTGAAATTATATGGCTTTAAGCTTGTATAAAGGCTTGATATGATTTAAAGCTCATGTTGGGGTGTATGGCTTGAAGTTTTCATTAGGACTCGATATGGCTTTAAGTTTATGGAGTTTTTCTTGTCATACTTTGATGAAGCTTGCATATGAATATTGAAAGCTTTTACTAGTCATGTGCTCTATAGTATCTCGAGTGCTTATAAAATGTCACCTTTCTTAACCTTTCCAAGTAGTGCACTGATGACATCTCTATTATTAGCTAGTCCTAAAATTTTTTAACTAAATATTTTCTCTTAAGTTTCTCTAACTTTTGCCTAAGCGCATGCTTTTAATTAATCAGCCTAATAGGATTTATCACATGTATGAATAAAGGCAACTATGGTTGAAAGAAGTAAATGCTGGTAGTTAAGATTGATCTTTTGGACTTTTAAAAATGATGGATTTTTTAAACTTTTTTGGAGCTTGCTGGACTTGGGTTTTTAAATGGAGAGAAACCATAAAAAGGAATTTAAAGCATTAGATACTTAGAGTGGATCCCATAAGCTTTCTAGCTTAAGCTTTAGAAAAAGACATGAAATAGATCATTTTGGGCAATATTTTTGGATCATTTTAGCCTTTCAAGAAAGTGGGTAGGATGTAATATGAGTTGATGGCTTTCTTTAAGCATCCGATTGCATGTAATTGCCCCTAGACTTTATATTCTTTTTTATTATCTCTCAACTCACTTTTAAGGATATTTCTCATGTGCTGTAATGAGATCAAATTTTTGCACCTTAGAATTAAGCTTGGAAATTATAGCCCATTCCTTGGAAAATTTTGAATTACCTTACGATGATGTGGATTCAGCTGATAATTATGTATTTTTATTTTTATTTTTTTAAGGCTATTCATTTGTGCCAAGGTTAAATGGGTTAGTTTTGATGCAATTTAATATAAAAAATTCTATGTTATGATCATTAACATACATGTTACCATTAGGATAGACATACCACAAATAAGAAAGTTTAGTGTTTATAAAAGAAGTCATAAATAAAAAGTACGAGCATCACAAAAAATATCTAAAAGAGAAGATCGATTGGTTGAGCTTCGGTCTTCTGGATCAAGTATTGGTTTGGCATCTATAAGATCTTAGATAGCATGATAGAGAGTGGTGTATTTATCAGTGAGATGACCTGTCTTTTAGTGATAAGCACAATATTGATCATATCTATGTGTAGTGAGGAGCGGAACAATTCAATATTGGGGTTGTAAAGCTTGAAGCTTGCCTTCTTTCATGAGCTTGTTCAAGCACCAAGATAAAGGTTTATCTAGTTTAGAGAAGTGGTGTTTCCTAACCAAATCGACATTTATAGTTAGTTGGAATGTTACCATTGTTTTGGTAGGCAGCTTCCTCGCTCTTGATGAATCCTTTGCTTTCAAATGCTAGTTTAAGATCAACAACTATGTCTTCAAGTCATTCCCATTTGGTAATACCTTTAGTCATAAGCCTAACATTCATATAACCATTGGTGTTTCTAATAAACATCTTGATTTGGTCAATATCATTAGGCTTGTTTCGCATTTTCAGCACTTTACACCTCTATCAGTCTAAGTATTATGAGAACTCATTGGGCTTTTGCCTTATAAGCTCCAAATCTTTAAGGGTAACCTCTACATTTGCATTATTCATGTATTACTTATTGAAGGCTTGGGCCAGATCTAACCAATTCTCCTTCACCCTTTTTTTTGAGCTATGGTACTAATCTAGCGCTTGTTTAGTTAGAGACATATTGAATAAGCTCACTATTTGTGCTTTTGAGAGATTAGTTAACCTTGTAACTATTACATATTGTTTTAAATGAGTCATTGGGTCAAAATTACCATCAAACTTACTCATATCTAGCTTCTTAAATTTATGGGGTATAGCACATTTAGGCTTTAAGCTTATGTCTTCGGGGTTAATGTCCTTACCCCTGGTCACTAGACAACTTATGGCTTTTATCTTTTCACTTAACTTCTTGGTAAAATCCTCATCATCATACTTAAGTGGTAGAACTTTGTTATACTTAGGCTTAATAGGTGAGATCTCATCATTAGATATTTGATTGTCCACTTCATCAACCACCTCCTTCCTTTTGTTGTTTGAAGTTGAGGTTTGACACTTTTCTTTTTGATTTTGCATACTTGATAGTGCATTGATCATGGTGGCCATCCTTCTTTTTTCCATATCTTAAAAGATCTTGATCAACATGGTTTTTGTTATATATTTATCTCCAGACATGGTTGCTCTTTTTGGTAGGTTGACTAGAGTAAGTTGGTTGTTTGTTTTAAGAAGGCGCTTGCTAACTCACTTCTACTAGGCAGTCAAAGATGGATCAATGGTGGCTATTAAAACAAATAGGTCAGTATGATGTATGATTTCTATTTCTACATTTATGTGTTATGATACATGAATGTATATGTGCCTAGGTATCATACATGATATGACAAAACAATTCTAATGATGCTTATGTATAGATGATTAACTTCTCTGATATTCTTTAGATGAGGATACATGAGTTAAATGTGATGGACTTTTACATAGTGATACATGACATTCCTATACTAGGTTAATACATGGATTGTGCTATACCTGTACTGGGTAAGATGATACAAGATGTGATCTATTTCTAATGTCGTGTGTGTGATGCCCTTTACCCATTTTGTACACAGGACCTGAATAGAGAGCGTGCATACATATCGATATTTGATTTTGCTATCCATAAAACCTAATTAAATTAAAACTTTTATTGATTAAAAGATTTCTTAACTTAAGGAGTTGTAAAAACACTAAAAACCATTTGCACATTTTACGAGGCAATTAATGGGGTCATCGTGTTGAAAATTCAATAGCATAATGGTTGTATCGGGACACTTTCCTAAATAATAAACCTATTAAAAACACTTTTAAAACAATATACATCACAACACAACTCTAACTGGGTCCTCCGAACCCTCCAATCATCATCAAAACAACATAGAGCCTCAGGCTCACACAAGTAACATTCTCACATGCAGTATTAGAAGATATCATACAAGTCATGCAAGAAATATAAAGCTTTTGAAATAAATACAGTTTAAGTTACAAAATCGACCCATGTTTATAGATTAGGCCCAATCCCTTTGGAATCACAAGAGTACCACTATCTATATTTACATCATCATCATTTTACAAAATGAAAACAAAGGTACCCAAAATGGGCAATCTTCATGTTCCTTTGTGAGGCAGAAGCTTTGGATCTTATATGCTACTCTTACCTACGCGTTGTAAATAAAGCAATGCACTAAGGTGTCGCTTAATGGTGTAATTACTTCAACATGAATATGTCAATTACATCGTGTAATTGTTCATTTCATATCAATTGTGTAACATGCTATCAATAGTAAGCATAAAATATGGTTCATAAGCAAACCAGCATTGTCGATATACATGCAAGTCAAGAAATATGCATATCCCACATTATATTCATACATATAGCATAATTATCATCAACATAAATAAAATAAGCCATAAGCTTAACATGCACATTTATCTTCTCATAATAAGCACATACGCTTTTAAGCAATTATATAAAGCTTTAACAACATACATTACATGTTATAGCCTCGTAGTAATGCATTAATCAAATTACTAGTTTCATAAACATCTTTATACCGTATCATCATTTTAAAGTCTTTATATTGTTTAACAAATGCCTATATCAAAGAGATAACTATCCAAGGCTGGATAGCAGATATCATTGGCTCAAAGGCACTTACACTTATAAGTACATAGACATAGGCTCGTAGGCACTCGTATCCGAAGATACGTAGAAATATTGGCCCGTTGGCACTCGCATTTGAATATATGTAGAAACATAGGCCTTTAAGCACTCCATCTAAAGATACGTAGAAATATTGGCCCGTAAGCACTTATTTCTATCGGCACATAAAAATATAGGCTTATAGGCACTCATGCCCGTCGACACGTAGATCAGTAACCCCATAGGTCTCATACTCGAAGGTAAGCTAGCAGCTGCTAAAAATCCTAGTTGATTAGTCAACCTATCCAAACCAGGTTGTCTAACTAGATAAGTATCATTAAACTCATCATATTATGTCATTTAAGCCATTTATACATTTTACACCATATTACCACATAATTCATCTCATTGGCTATTTTGCACATTAGCAAGGCCTAAAAACATATGCCTGTAGCATAAATTAGATAATCATATCATATAGTCAACTTAAGCTTGCATAAGCTCATTACCACCAAGAGGCCAAATTACCCAGGTGTAATAGCTCAAACAAACACATATAACATCACATGCATTCTCATGCCTAAAACTCATGCACCATTCACCCACTCAACTATATGACCTTCAATGCATGTGCACAACTCTTTAACAACTTTATTAACACATAATAACATCATAAGACACATCCATGCATCTATATCTCATTAATACCTCACTATGCCAATTAAAGCACTATTAGGCCTTATATGGCCATAACATAAATCATACATGCACTTCTCATATTGAGCATATTTAATCCTCATCATTATCATGTGTTCACACTTTATAATGCCTAATATATCAAAAATTCACATAAAAGCCACGTCTCACATTAACATGCCATTTTACACATAATATTGGCATGTATTGATATTATACACATAAAGCCTCATTAAATGGTAAAAGTCCATATGCAAGTTATGGTGGCATTCAGTCTCTCCCATATGTACACATTCATTCATGAAACTACACTAAGGCACACACAAATGCATTTATTCCTCATTTCATATACATTGCTCATATATTCACTTTAGGCCATCATAGCACCTAAAACATGTCACTTCCACATTAGAAGTAGTCAACCACCCATATATACTTACACATACCTATTTAAGCATATATAAACTCATGCCAGTTCATTAATGCCACATTACTTCATACTTGCATTTTTAGCTCTTATTATGGCATATTAACTCAACATTAAGCTCAATAACAAACATGAGGCATTTGGCCTCTACAAGCCACTCATACATCATTAATATTACACATTTATATCATATAACATTACCATTTAACAATATTTAACTAATTCATGCATTATACTTCTAATAGCTATTAATGCACATAATGTCATAAATGCACATAATGATTTTCTAAGCATTTTCATTCATTTTAAAGTGATTACACATACCAAAAATAGTCATTAGGTATGCCCGTAGCTCTCTTAGGCTTTCTCCTTACCTCAAGAAGCTCGGTTCGAATTCTTCCTTATGAATTCAAATAGGTTCCATTTTAGAAAATCCATATAAAATCAAATAATTAATCAAAAATTAAAATGACCTTATAAATGGCTTCTTGCACACCCAAGGGATCTAGGAAAAATATTAGAATGAAAAGAAAATTACCCGATTGCGACTGGGTCACTATTCACCTCGACAAGAAAATCATGATTCCTCTCGAGATTCTCCACCAAACGAGTCGATCTTGGTGTCTACGATTCTGTCTCAGGACGCTCTACCTCTCGGGACCCATTTTTTAGAGTGCGTGTGGAAGAGATGGAAGAAAAAAAAAAGAAGAAAGAGAGAGAGGAGAAGTGTCAACTTTTAAGGGAGAATGAGCGGGGAAATTGAAAGAAATAGAGGGAATAGGAAATGGATTTTTAGTTATTTATAGTTTTTTAAGAAATTATTT
>CANXYI010730955.1:0-10250 GCA_948208565.1 Hura crepitans
CTCTCATTTGCTTGGTGTCGACAACTACAGGAAGAAAAGGAAGGAAGGAAAAATTTTCATCCAAGTGGAAATCCACTTGTCAAGGGGTATTTGCCACTTGGCAACATTGCTAAGCCACTTGGAATGAAGTGAGGCCTACCTTGACAGGTTAAAGGTGGTCCCGATAATCTCAAACCATCCTGATTTTTTAGCAAACTTTAAAAATTCACAGTAATTCACTCGGACCTCAAAAAATTATGCCGTTTGTTTTAAAATTCATATTTTAATCCCTTTTATCTGCTCGTAGATTTTTGTGGCTAGATTCCATTGATAAGATAGTTTTCAAATTGCCTCAATTGACGTGCTAACTTAAAAAATTTTAAGAATTTGCAAACAACCTCCTATTTCAAAAATTCTTCCACCAGTGGACTCAATGAAATTTTTGAGCTTCAGAGTCTGATATTTTTCAATCTGTTCGAGTACATCCTGGGTCAGTCCCGGCCCAAAAAATTTTTATTGCACAGATGCATTCCTTATTACTTAGAATGGTTTATTGGTTCTGTTAAATTTTTAAATTTCAACTTTTTCATCAACTTAAAGCCCCTTAAAGTTTCATGGCCAATGCCACTACCTCGGTCCATGTGCAAGTGACCCTACAACCCCGGTACACTTCCCAGACCTTGTGGCACTATTCATAGAGCCTCAAATCACGAGCGTTACATTAGTGTAAAGGGAATTATGAAGAGTTCATGATGTGACTCTAATTGTGACACTAATTGTGACACCTCTTACCTGATTTGATTGTCGAACTCGAATAAGGAATGACATACAATCGTTATCCATATTACTACTTATCCGGTTTAATTAAAACCTTTTTACTTTACTCTCACATGATTAACATAACTATACAAAACACTTTTAACAAAAACTATTTACAAGTTTAACTATCCTATGATAATCGTGTTAGAAATCCGGTAGCATAACAACTGTATCGATGACACAATTCCCATGGTGAATAGTAACCTGCATACGAATGACTCTTCTATAATGTCAACATCCAATACTATCCATCATGATCCTTTTGAGCATTTGAACATACATATCCATAAAGTCCTTCAACTCACATATCAACCACATAAATGCTATTGTGGTGCCCTCCACATGATCGGTACACTAGACCCAAACGGGGGACGTGCACATGCAAAACGATATCTAGTTTCATTATCTAAAATCACTTAAAATTTAAAACTTTTATATAAGAAAACATTTCTTGACTTGAAAATGAAATAAAACATAAAAAACCTTTTGGCACACAAATCGAGGTAAATATTAGGGTTATCATGTCGATAATCTGGTAGCATAATGGCTGTATCGGGACACTTTCCCAAATTTTTACCTACTCAAAAACACTTCCAATACATTCATCTCTAACTCAAATGGGTCGTCCTGACCCTCCAAACTCAACAAAAACACAATGAGCCTCAGGCTCTCTACAATCAACAATCTCACATGCAATATCGTTAATTAACACACAAAGATGCGAGAAACAAAAAGTAAAATCCATAGTTAAAATACTTTGAGTACAAAAACACACTGTAAAATACAAATTAAACTCAATCCCTCTAGGATCACTAGAGTACACTAACTATTACATTTACATCATCATTACTCTTACAAAAAGAGTATAAAAATACCCACGCTGGGGTTTTCTTCATGTCTCCTGATATGCAAAAGCTTTGGCTCTAATTTGCTGCCCTGTTACCTACACATCGTAAACAAGCAATGCACCAAACTTTTGCTTAGTGATGTAATCACTTTAACTTGTAAAAAGATTAGTTTTAATATGCCATATATGCACACAAGCCATTTTCAGATTTAATAAATTTCAACATGCATTTTGCGGTGACTTATACACAAACATGCACATTTCAAGCATAACCGAGCCTTTAGATATCATACATGCCAAAAATCTCAATTATCATGTAATAATCATTTATAGGCTATAAAAACACAACTTATATCATAACATCATCATAATAGCATGTAAACTAACATGCCAAAATCATATATTGGAAGGAATATGGCATATATGTTTTTCGGGTCATAATACCCTCATGCACATAGAGACTCATAAATGCACATCATAATGGTCCATATTCATGTTTTGATTCATATTAACATATAATCACCATTTATCACCATAAAAATGATAATAAACACATTTAAATATCTTAAGACTGGTTTTTGAGTCATTCAACCCTATTATGTCCATATGTCACATATTAGTGCCATTTAACATATAAAAACAATTTATGCACTTTTAAGCCATTTTAATTGTTTAATTTATGCCCATATTAATAAGACAACTAACCAAAACTGGATAATGGAATTACTTAGGCTCGAAGGCACTTGTACCCATAGGTACATATACTTAGGCTTGAAGGCTCTCACATCTACAGATGCATAACACTTAGGCCTGAAGGCTCTCATACCCTTTAGGTACGTAAATCTTACACCCGAAGGCTCTTATGCCTATTGGCATCTAATCTTAGGCCCGAAGGCTCTCACATCCTTAGATACATAATCAAACTTAGGCTCAAAGGCTCTCCTGGTCGTCGGCACATAAATCAATGACCAGTAAGTATCATACCCGAAGGTATGCTAGTAGCCACTACAATCCTAGTTGACTGGTCAACCTACCTAAACTAGGTTGTCTAACTATATAGGCATCATTAAATATATCATAATATGTCAAATTAACCAATTTCACTTTTTATATCATTAAATTACCTTAAAATCACCATTGGCCTTAATACACCTTTGCATGGCCTAACCACATCACTTGGCCAACTTAGGCCTTCTGATGTCCATTGCACCCGAAGGATCCGTCTCCTAGGTGTAATGGCATCAAAACACAACAATAAATTAATATGTCCCATAAAAACACAAATATAAACTCAAACAACCATTTCATGGCATTTTCCAATATTTACTTTCTAATGGTCATACATAGCCTCTTCATGCACTTATAACACATATATCATCATTATATGTCAAAAATCCATTTTTAGCATATTAGCACATCACATTCATGCACACACGACACCATTTAATCGATAAGTACATCCGCACGCACATTAGCACGCTTAACGGTTCAAGTAGGCATAATGCCACACATTGATATATTAGTCATCTTATGGCATTCCATTATACATTTCATCCATTATACATGTTTTAATCATATAATAACCATACGCACACATTTCTAGGCATACAACACACATCATGGCATAATTGGTTTTTATCCCGCATAATGCATTAATAACTCAATATCGACATTCTCGCAATTTCCATCACTCATAATCATCTCATATCATGCACCTATCATTCCATTAAGCACACATTTCAATTATAACATTTATTGCATTTTTATGTATTTAATTACATTTATTACAATTATGACATAAAGAACATAATACATTAAATGCAAATTTTAGCCAAATTAAAGTGATTACACATACCCAACAAGGTCATATGGGACCACCGAAGTCGGCCTAGGCCTTCTCTTTGCCTTGGGAGGCTTGGGTTGTCATTTTGCCTATGAATACAAAAGGGCATGAAAATTAAAAATTAATATAAAATAATCTAGAAGTCGAAAAAATATTTCGAGCCTAGATATATGCTCTACAACATCCAAGGAACACGTGAAAAATAAAATTTGCAAAAAAAGAAAACCCAAGAGAGAGAATGTTACTATTCACCTTAGAATTCTTCTCGATTTTTCTCCCAAAATACTCTGTCATTCCGGATGATTTTGGTGTCCACGGACTTATCTCGGAATGCTCGTCATTTTGGGTATAATCTCATAAAGTGAGTCCCTCTATGGAGGAAGAAACTAACAAGAGAAAGAGAGAGGAGGGGGCAAAAAAAATGGAGGAGAGGGATGGAGGAGGAGAGGTTGTGGTGTTTGTGGGAAGGATGATAGTTTTTCCCTTTTTATACTTTTCAAAAATAATTTTTTTCTTTGCTTTAAAAAATTATTATAACCGATAGGAATATCAATTTTCCTCAATTTTTATTCCTAAAATTCCATAAATTCAATCCCTAAATCCTTTCAAAATCTTGAGTCCAAATTCCGACAATAATCTAAAAAATTAATATAATTTATGACCCAAAAATTGGTTAAAAATAGTTTTTGAACTCAGAAAATTCCAATTCCAAATCTATTGGACTATTTGGAATATTTAGTATCAGGTTGTAATATTTTTAGATTATTTTGAACAACTTTTTATTTATTTTACGGTTTAACTTTGCCTGTAGCACTATTCATAAGACACTGCAGTAAAATCTTAATTAGCGTTTTTAACCATCCGAATGACTTCGAAATGGCTTCAACTTTTGCCCAAGATTCTCTTGTAATTAATACTTCCTGTCGATATGCTTAGTGCGACTCGGGTTTCAAGAAGCACTATTCATCCCGTGAAGTATTATTCACGAGAGTCGGATTTTTAGGTCGTTACAACTATATCCCATACATGCATCATAGATCAGAACCAATAACTATGCATTATCATAAATCAGTATGTAACCCTGACTTAAAAGCTTACAATATCTTTTATACAACAATTGCTCAGATATCATATCAGAAATACATATGAATATCAAAATACATCTTTATCTAGAATCATAAATCAATCACATAATCTTGCTCTAGATTCTTCACTTCCATCATCTGACTGTAAATCTTTTAGATTTGATAGCTTATAGAACTTACGCATCATAAACAATGATGTGCTAAGCTTCACAACTTAGCGGTGTGTCCAATATAGTATGGCACATTTGATGAGCATGCAATATCATTCATGATAAATTATTCTACTTAACAGGTATTAACCATATAAAGAATTAATATTTCATACATGGATGTGTAGGCATAAGAAATCAAGACATTTCCAAAATGTTAGAAATCCTAACATGGAGACATCTTTAATGCTTCTCTAACTATATGATAATCACATATTATATTATTCTATCGCATCATAACATCTCTTTATGTCTTACTTTTCATATATTATGCCTCAAACACACTATGGTCATCATAAAAGACCATTCGGCTATACCATCATTCATGCATAAATCTTGCATTTCATTTCATTACACATGGCGTTACATGTCTACATGATCACTCACATCCATAAAATCATGCATTGCTCATAGCATGTATAATATGCAGGATAAACTATATGTAAAGAGGAACTAACATTTTTTCTTGCATATGTCAATCATAAGATTCATGCAATAATGCATTTATTCTTAATTTATTGTTTCTTGTTTTATTCTTTTTAGCATATATCATTTAATTATCATTCTCTTTACTTTAATTACTTTGCCATAACTAGTAGACAACTCTCAAAATTGGATATTAGGATTATCATGTGGAATGGCCCATATTTTGGACATGAATGGCTATTACATTAGTATAGATGTATAGTAATCCTAATGGACCTGAATGGTAGCTGTACTTGCATAAAAGTTTGCATTGGTCCCATGGGATCTTAACGGTGGCTGCACCTGCATAGTTGTACAGTGGCCTTATAGACCTCAATGACGGCTACATTCGCATAGTTACATAACCCTAAGGTCAAACATAGGATGGCTAGTATGACGTCCATAAACCCGAAGGCTCATTTACCAATATAGGTCCAAAGGTAAAAGTAAATCGGCATTTAGATTAGACTAAAAGTGGACCAGTAGACCAAACACATGGAGGCACCGAAGTACCCTAGCAACTGCTATCATCCCCCTAGTTGACTAGTCAATCTATCTAATCTAGGTTGTCATACTCTTATGGGCCATTACTTAATTATGTTTATACATGATTACATATATTATGATAATCTATTCTTTATAACTCAATTAAAATTTCATAAGCTTTAAGCATCATATTGTGCTTCCATAAGATTTTGGGTGTATTCAAGCATCACTAACAACATACGTTAAGCCCTTGAGCTTTACAACATGACGTATCAAGAGACCAAGTCTCATTTAGGCCATTCAGCCATCCATATGTTCATTATACATTATGGTGTTTCACAACTACCAAATGCCATAAATATCATCTTTCCATTTCTCACATAATATTTGTACATTCTTTAGTTTCAATATTTTATTTCATTACAATAGCATTTTTTATACGATTCATGGCACATCTATGTCTCATGAAATCCATGCTGGGCCATTCAACCTATTTATCATGGAAAGCTCAACATGCATTCTTTCTCATTAGCCACACTAATATCATTTCTCATGATTATTTTCATGTATATGATCATGCGTCATTCATCTTATGCTTAATGAAAAGCATAGACACATATGATTACATCATAAGCCTTAGCATCATACATGCATCTTACATGTATTTCCTCATATTACATAAATTATCTTGCATGTATATGATCACATATACATTTATATACACAATTCATCAGATTCATGCATTATATGTCATCATACACATACATACATACATTTTGGCCCATTCGGCCACTATGCCTCCTAGCATTCTAAAATGTCATTCACTTGTATAATCCAATATTTCTTATGCCTATGTAGGTATCCATATCCATTCATGGCAATACAACATGCATAGCATGCCAAATGTGTAACATACATGCAAACCATGTAGATTCTATCACCATACATCATTCTCATCATTTTTATCACATTAGATGCATTATTATACATCTATAACATCATACCACATGATGTACATGCATGTAATCACCATTTATGAGCATTTAACATAAACACACTAATTTACATATTTTTAATACATTAAGGCATATATAAAATTTCACAAATTATTTTGATTATGTATATAACATAATACATATTTATTTTCGTGTCATCTTCACCTTTTATACCTAATAAGTTATGAACACATTAGATCAAAGTCTCAATATGGTTCATTTTTAATCATTGCTCTAGTGGTTGATATAGGCATTTATCATTCTATTCTAGAGTTTGTTCTAGACTTCCATCAATTCCAATATTAAAACATTTAGCCTTAAACAACATCAACATAATGATCTATGCTTTAAAGTTAACATACCAAATGTCATTTCAACATTATCATATATATATCCATACACTTTCACCATATGCTTTATCACACTTAGAACATGAATCATATCTCATAATTTCCTTTTATCATGTCAATTTCATTTATCATAGTAAAATGCATATAAAGCATTCTTATTACATCCTAATCACATTAAATATATCTTTATTTTTCATAAATTTATGTGATTACATCATTTCATATTTTCTATTCTAGATGTTGCTATAGGCAGCACAAACCTGCTGCTCTAATGATTGCTTTAGGCAGCATAGACTCGCTACTCTAATGGTTGCTTTAGATAGTATAGACCTGTTGCTCTAAGGGTTACTCTAAATTGCAATGTTACTCATTTTCACACTTGGTTTTCTACCATCATACATTTCACACACATCTTATTTCTAATCATCAATTTAAGGCATTATACACGTATTCCACATTTTACAACTATCACATATCATTTACACCAAATTAATCAATTTAACATGCATACTTTATGCATTGGAACACATGCTTTTCAAACTCAAAAATCATTTATACACATACTATAAGGGATACACTTACTTGGATAGCTTTAGAATACCCTTTAGAGCATCCAAAAACCTTCTCTAACCTTTTCCCCTTACTTTCTTCTCATTTTTTTCAAAACATAACCTCAATCTACAATAAAAAATTCATAATAAATCAAATATGCTTCAATTCTTCAAATCAACCATAAATAACTTTTATTGGCATCCAAATAAACCTTAGAAAAATATCAAAGGTCAAAAATGAACACTTACTTGAATAGGTGTTACTATTCATCAAGCATTTTGCATTCCAAATTTCTTCCAATTTAATCCATTTTCTCTTTAATTTCCACCATAAATCTACTTTATCTACCTTAGAAGTTGATTTAAGGTGGAGTTTATGTTTAAATAGAGCTTAAATGGAGCTTGGTGAAGCAAAAATGGTGGAAATCTTTATGGAAATAACATGAAGAAGAAGAAGAAGAAGAAGAAGAAGAGGGGAAAAATAGGCTCGTTGGTTGCTGCCCATAGGCAGATTTTTTTTGCTTTTATACTCCCTCATCAAAGGCCAAGATCAACTCATTAAAAATCCAATGGCCCATGTTTTTCCCTTTTCTTAAAAATCCTCTTTTATCCAATTTCATTTTTATTCTTCCATTTTAAACGTCAATTAACACATGTAAAAATCCCATTAATTTTCTTGAAATAATACCCAAATTTTTGGAAAAATTTGTGCTAAAAAATCTCAAAAAATCGAGTTAAATCAATATTTAAATCTTCACTTGATTTTTATAAAATACATCTTGATGTCTAAAAATTCTAATTCCATTTCCATCATATTTCTTAGTATATTGGAGTCTCAAGACATGATATTCCTGGCTCCATTTGAGCAAAAACAAAATATTTTTTCGTTCAACTTTAACTGCATCACTATTTAAGGTACACTGCCATAAACACTTAACTTCTATTTTTAACAATCTTAATAACCTTATTTTCACTTCAAACGTTGCCTAAAAATGTTTTATAATATTTCCTTTCATCCTGTAACATTAGTGTAACTTGGGTTTTGGGAAACACTATTCTCCTCGTAAAAATACTATTCATGAATACTCTTGTTATTAGTCGTTTACCAATCAAATGTTTTTACATCCATTCCAAACTACATCCATAGCTTATATGTAACATATATCCTTGATTAGTAAGAAAATCAAACTTTGATCACATTTTGGGAGTTACTATCTAGCACTCCAAGATTCACTATTCATAATCGTACTTGTTATCACTCATTACTTAACCAAACGTCCTTATTTTCATACCAAAATGCACTTGCATCTTATATATTACATAAACTCTTAATCAGTAAGAAAATCCTATTCACTTCTAAAAAATCACTATTCATGAATCCCGAGATTATCTGGGCATTACACTAATTGCATGCAAATGTGTTTATACCTAAATAATCCTAGTCATAATATTAACAAGAAAGGATACTATTGATATGGATAGACTAGCACATGTTATATTCCTTGACTGGATCAAGTAGTAGTTCTCACAAGTTGTAAATAATATAATGCTTAGGGCTAACATGTAGATACTTGTTTAAGAAATAAGTATATTAGAGACGTAGACATAAGATACTCACATGGAGATATAAACTATCAATGAATGTATCTCATTATATCAGTTGTGTAAGTATCCTTGGACTTTAAATCACCATAGTATTTCAAGTATCAAGAGCTATGCTTTGAGTCTATTACTTATACTCTACCATGAAGGGTTCATAGCTTAGAGATTTAGTCAATATAAGGTACCTGAAGGTAGTTAAGCAATTAATAGATGATTCACCACCCCAAATTATGGTGAAGGGTTTATCTCACTTTTTATAGAGCTTCTCTATTCAGGAAACTCTGATAAGAGTAGGATGTTTATATATATGTAATTTATAAGGGCATTTTGGGAGTAAAGATTATAAATAATAAATTTAACACATTCAAGGCTTAATTAGACGGACTTAGTTAAGCTTGGGTTGACACAAATTTCGTAGCTAAAATTGAATGATATAAAGTTTGGTGAAAGAGTTAACTGTATAATAAGTATCTATGGAATGGTTATAGCTATACCATTGACCTTTTGACACTTAGGTAATCATTATGTATGGATAGATGCCTCTCTTTGTACAAAAATGAAATTATTAATTGAGAATCAATAGTGATTCAAGAAGTTGAAATTATAGTATCAAAATTCAAGTAAAACTTTATTTGACTATGTGTTACTAATATAACTAGAAGCTCAAGAGGTTATACACACATATAAAGAAGATTCAAGTTTATATTTAATATAATATAATTAAATGATGTAAGATGTCATTAAAAGAAAAGAAGAGAAATAAATAGGCCTAAAAGAATATGCATAAAAGGCTTATTTGAAGGGTTTCATGTATAGTCTTTAAAATTGGGCCTTTAGACTAATTTTAATTTAATTAAAAAGGCCCTTATATTTGGTTAACTTTTTAATTATTAAATTAGACTGGACCTGATCTAAGGGAGTTTGAGAAAAACCCTATGCATAAAATATAGAAGGAGGCTAAAATTCATAATGAATTTCACCTCTCTAGTGTTTGCTTCCTTTCCTTTCTAAGGCCAATC
>CANXYI010730968.1:0-12897 GCA_948208565.1 Hura crepitans
GATGTATAATAAGGAAATGGTAAGGTTTGAGGCATGATTTAAGGGGTTACGAAACAAGTACAATGTAAAGGAAATGAGGGTCGAAATTGGCCTTAATTTGGGCATCAATTGATGAGTCAATTGATGTATGTAAAGTGAGGGATATTTTGGTCATTTTGCAAAATATTGTGTACGTATGGCAATATGACACTTTTGGTGCATGTAGGTCTGAAATGTGACCTAAAATGAATGAGAAATGATAAAGAGTGAAAACTAGAAATGACCAAATGAATAGTATTTTTGCAATAGGGGTAAAATTGTAAATTTTGGATAAAGTGAGGGCATAAAGGTAATTTAACCCTAAAATGTATAAAAGTTTAGGTCTTAAATTAAGTAATGGCCCATCAGTTAGACGCCCACTAGATGGGTTGACCAGTCAACTAGGGAAATTAGCAGCTGCTAGGTAGTCGGTCCCGCGGAACCCACTACCAGGTGTCACTGCACTCTCGGATATATTATCATGGCCTTGAGATGGTTCACGGACCTCCCTCAAGTGTTGCACTATAGGCATTTTCATTTATGGGTACAAAAATGGGTCACAGACTATTTCTGTCCTTCGCTACAAGTCCCAGTATAGGCAATGGTAGGTGAAGCTACCTAGGTCCTAAAAGCGGACCACTGCACAACGTATATCCCTTTTATCTAGTGTCTTAAAGTGATGTCTGTCTATCATAGGCCTATAATGCAATTAAATCGATAATAATAAGAATTTCAGTCTTTAAAGGTTTAGAAGAGAAATTATGTTAACTGATACATGTTGCTTGTGAAATGGCATTTGTGTGCATAAATGACATATTTGGTTTGGCATATTCCACCACTGAGTTTTATGCTCAGCGTATCGGTGTTCCGATGCACAGGTTGTAGATAGAGGAGCTTACAGCATTAGACAGGGAGCACAGTGTAGCTGATCACGAGTCTTTTTGGTATTTTATTTTTCTTTCTTTTAAGAAATATATAGGTATGCACTCATGTACATATAGATACAGGTTGTATAGTTTGAATTATAGTATTGTATATAAAATGGCTGTTCTGTGAATGCATGCTTACTGGTGGGTCTCTGACCCTATAATTGAGTGTTGATTTATGATGGCTGTGAATTGGAGGACAAGAAAGTCCAATGGAGTATGTGGATGATGTATATTGTTTAGAAGTGTTTTTCTTGCAGGTTTAATTTAGGTTAAGTGACAGGGCAGCCGTTATGCTACCCAAATGTCTTAAATTGTCTGGTAGCGCCTGACGACGATACTTTAGAGGAATTATAGATATACAGGAGGATAACACACCTTATCAGTTCAGGTAGAGGTAGTAGGGGGTGTTACACCTTAACTATTACATTTTAGTTTAAATACTTTCCCATAATTATTTTATAAATAATACTTCTATTCGATCAGATTAGTGTAGCCTGGTTCTCTTAAAATAGTATTCACACCTTAGGAAGTACTGTTAATAAAGACACTTGTTACCTATCGTTAACCATCCACATGTCTTTATTGTCATGCCATATTTAACCCATGGCTTATATATAATATGTAGTATTTATCCATAGAAAAGGTATTATACATTTCCTAAGAGTTATTATTCACAATCTCAGAAGTTTTGGGTGTTACCACAACCCTTCCCCTTTTTAGGAAATTTCATCCTCAAAATTTCACAAGGATGCTTTCCCTCTTGGACTTTTTGTAGGGGTTGCAAACATTACTCTCTTTATTTCAATCTCTTTACATAATACTCTATATTCTATCTTTACTTTGAATCATAGTTCATAGTACTCTATTTGTCCATGATTCATATATTATCTGGTATTCTTCTTTATCTCATTTAATCACCTTTACTTAGAGTTGCTTTAACTTATGTCTTATATAATTGGTTCCATTTATATTCATATCCATCATTCTTATTTGTTTTAATTATTTAACTTATAACTTAAATCTACTTTCTTTCTATTACTATATATATTTCTATCATTAGCTATCTAGCATTATAACCTTTTAGGTTTACTTGTAGATCTTAGATGTGATTTTTATTTTACTTATACCTTTACTCCTTATACATGTTCTATGTTAACATGTGAGTAGATCCTTGTAAGTGTCTCAGTACATATACAACCATGTGATACATGTGCACACACATATATGACACACACATGTAACCATTTGGTGCCTAGGAACATCTAAACTTATGCTTTGATACCAGCTAAAATGTAACACCCTTATATCCAATCGATAAACTAATTTAGGTATAGGATGCCACATTTTCAATTTCATTACTATTCTTTTTTTTTATCATTATACTATATCTAGATATTTCAATATGATTACCCTTTTATAATACACATGCTATTTTATGTACAATTGACTTAGATCACACAAATTTATATCATTCATATAATCTTATACATTTCTCTTTATACATGTCTATCTTATATTATCATTTCAATTAATATATCTTTATTTACTTAATAATTTCATTTCTAGCTTATTTCTTATTCTTTATGTTTAATTCATATACAAGTCGTGAATTACCATATATTGTTTTTCATCTGTCATAGTTAATTACCAACATTTGAAGAATACATGTATTTACTTTTCTTTTATAGCTACTTATATGTCTTTATAATATGGTTAAATATTATATGTTCATGTGATGTCTATTATAAGTTATATGGTTTCATTTTATTTGATAAACTTTTTTATCCATATACCTTTTCTATAATATTTTATAGAAATCTTGCTCAATTACTCTTTTAGCTTGTTTTACATGATCCCTTTTTAAATTAAGCTTAATGACTTAAATCTTTCCCTTTTTATTTTTTATAAAAAATCTATAGCATAATATTGTTTTCCGTTTATTCATTTTCTTTTCACATGTCTATAATCTCTATATTTCATTTTCTTATTCATATATATGTATGTGTGTGTGTGTTTGTGTATATATACGTGTGTGTATATATATACACACACACATATAAATTTGTGTGTGTGTGTGTGTGTGTGTGTGTGTATGTGTATATATATATATATGTGTGTGTGTGTATGTGTGTGTGTGTGTGTATGTGTGTATATATGTCTGTGCGTATGTGTGTGTGTACACACACACACGCACATATATATAGTTATTACTTATGATTATTTCTTTTATGTTATTAGAGAACTTTGCTACTTTTTTTTTATCTATAGAGGTACTTAGTTATACCTTGTATAAATTTAAACTCATCTTTTTGTGTTAATTATATTCCATATATTATCACATATTAATCTTAAGCACTATAAATTTTTGTTTTCTCTTTCTATCTTTCTATTAGCGAAAGGTTTACTCCTAGTATTAGGATAATTATCTTTTATCCTTTTTTAGGCTTCTATTTGCCTTTGATAACACTATAATAGTTACTTATGCCCTTATGACGGGACATATACAAATTTCACATGGATACTTCCCTATTTGGAATTTTCATAAGGGATACAAATGTTACATTTTGTATTTCAACCTTTTTACATATCATATACATCTTTAATTTATATTCTATCTTTACTTTTAATCACAGCTTAAATTACTCCTTTCATCCATGATTCATATACTATCCCAATTTTCTTCTTTATCTCAATTAATTATCTTTACTTAGAGTTCCTACAACTTATTTCTTATATAATCGATTCTATCTATATCGATACCTATCATTCTTATATATTTTTATTATTTATCTTATAAATTCAACATGCTTTCTATCGATAGCTATCTAGCCTTGTAACCTATTAGGTTTACTTGTAGTTCTTCGATGTCATTTTTATTTGACTTATATCTTTACTTTTTGCACATGTTCTATGTTGGTAGGTGAGCAGATCCTTTTAAGTGTCTTAGCAACTATGCCACTATGTGATACATGTGCACACACATATATGAGACACATATGTGGCTATTTAATGCCTAAGAATTTCTATACCTAGGCTCTAATACCAACTAAAATGTAACACCTTTATACCTAACTAATAAATTAGTTCAGGTATAAGATGCCATATTTCTAGTTTGGTTACTATTCCTTTTTCATTTATCATTATCCTTTATTGGGTTTTTCACTGTTACTACCCTTTTATGCTTCACATGTTATTTCATATACAATTGAATGATATAATATTTATATCACTTAGATAATCTTATACATTTATCTCTATACCTATCTATCTTATATTATTATTTGGATTGATAAATTTCTATTTACTTTATAATTCCATTTCTAGCATATTTCCTATTCTTTGTCTTTAATTCATATACAAGCATGTATTTACTTTCTTTTATAGCTACTTATATGTCTTTGTTGTATGGTCAAATATTATATGTTCATGTGATGTCTACTATAAGTCATATGTTAGCATTTTATATGATAAACTCTTTTATCCATATACCTTTTCTAAAACATTTTATAGGAATCTTATTCTATAACACCCTTTATTATTTCCTGAACAAACCCAACAAGGGACGTTACTACTCGAAGGTCACCTATCCTGATTCTACTCTAACCCTATTCATTTAACACTTACATCTATCTCCCTTTTTATAACATATTTAGGTTATTTACTAATTAAGACCATGTTACTACCTTATGTTGGCTATAATTAATTAGTAAAAACATCTAATCAAACATAAATTAGTTTTATAGAAATTTGGGCAGCAAAACGGCTACCCAAGGAAAAATCCAAATTGTTAAACCTATTCAAAACAATTGTCTTATCATTATTAGCTCATTCCCTAACTCTTACCCTTCTAGTCCACCAATCTCATTTTAGCACAACACAACATCACAAACACATAGGGCCTCAGGCCCATAACATTCAGGACTATGAAATTTATTTATATATATATCAGACCTAGTTACAGAATATGTATATATATCTCAACATCTATAATATAACCAACACCTAGCTAACATTTACATCAATTTAGTCCAAAACTAACTATACATGAGTGCCAACTATACATACTCACAAAGAATGGATTATACCCTAGGGATTAGAAGTATTGCACTACAATGCAGGGACTGAACTGGTATTATTGTCTATAACTTGTGCATTGAAACACTAGCACGCTTAGTATAAACTCAGTGGTGGATTTAAGGTAATAAGTGTATGTCATACATACATTCATGCAACAGTCATGATGTGAGACCATAATATAGTCACATAGAGTTAATTATATAAAATATTATTAATTCCCTTTTGATCTTATTATTTATTCATCAATACCTTGTAATTTAATTAATTTCCCTAATTTACATAAAATCATTGTTAATTATGGCAAGTGTCATAAATTTAGTATTGTACTACTAGTCACATTCATTTATGCTATTTTTATATTTAGGCCCATTCTAGAGAGACTATTCTAAAAAAAATTGGATAGTGGGATCCAGACTGTGTAATGGCCCATATTTTAGACCTCAGTAGCTGTATCTACCCTTTCTAATAGCAGGGATCAGTTCAAGTGAACTCCTAATACCAAACATGTAAATGGTAGATATCAGTCCCATAGACCTCCCAACATTTGCAGGGGATAGCTAAGATTAACCTTATAGGACCTCCTAATATCCCATATCAGCATGTAATCTTAGCTCTAGTGTATAATAGGGATCAACCCTGTAGGACTTTCCAATACCTATAAATCAATCAGAGGGATAATAAGGATTATCCCATATAGACCTGCTAATACCTAAGTATGCAGGGATCAATATTAAAACCTCGACAGCTGAACCTGCCATCACAATCATGCAGGCTATGGCCCTAGAAAGACCAAAACCCCTAATAGCTACTAATTCCCTAGTTGACTAATCAACACATCTAGTAGGTGTCTAACTAATGGGCCAAATTATACTTATTCATTATTTGCATAGTTTTAGATCTTTATCATTATGACCTCCTCATTCATGCAACACAATTTTAGTCATTTATGAACTTATGCACATTTCACAGTTACAAGTCATTTTCCATAAAGTACTATTCATTTGGTAATTTTCAATACCTCAATTCTCATGACATTACACATCGTATCCACCATACATTGTTATCGTTATCAAAATTTCTCATCATTATTTACTCTTACATTATTGCAACCAATTCCAACATTCATTCTCCATCATATTATGCTATTATACTTACTCTATACTTCATAATTTCCATTACAAGTTTATGTAACATACTAAGTTCCATTTTAGAACATAAAGTACCAAATCAATACACATAAATTTCTTTCCTCAAATTCATGTTGCTACCACATTTTACACTTTATTTCCTAGTTAATTGCATTATTAACATGTTCTATACAAATGCACATATCATACCATCACCATGCATACCATTTGGCCACTTCATGTAAATGTACATGCACATACAATTATTCTTTTCCCATACAATTCATACACATAAATGTTCATTCCATTAGGCCAACATAGTCATATGATCAATCCACATTAAATATACATGCACATACATAAACTACCACTTCTGTACACACTTACATGCACACATACATTTACATACATCATGACATGCATTAATTACATCAAATACACATACCTAGGGTATGAAAACACCATTTTCCACCACTTTTAAGACCTTGAATGCCTTCTTTCTTCACTTGCTCTTTCTTGTCCTAAAACTTACAAATCACACCTTAGAAAATTTCTCAAAAATTCTACAAAATGCCAAATTGAAATCTATCAACATTGTTTTTCTTTGAATCATCAAGGCTATATAGAACAAAAATAAAAATTAAGAAAAGTCCACTTACACTCAAAATGACTACTATTCAGCCCTTTGTAATATCTTATATTCCAAGCAAATTTTGGCAATTTTGCCACTTGGAATAGCTTCTAGGGAGTTTAAAGGTCAAGAACCATATGAATTATATAAGGTCTTGTAGTGGGAGGAGAGAGAAATTAAGAAAACAAAATAGTGGAAGAGCTTAAGAATGGCATTGACTTGGTATGTGGGGGAGGTGGGAGATGAAGTGGTTTACATATGTGCTACTCCCCATATGTGCAAAGATATTTATATTAAGAGGGTGGATGGCCTAGATTACGACACGTGGTGATCTAACGGCCTAAATTCACTTAATTTCCATTGAAACTTCAAAAATTCAAGTTAATTTTTCTAGACCTCTAAAAATAATCATTTTATTACCAAAAATCCTTGATAATCCCCATTAAGGGCCTTGTAAAATCTAAAGTCAATATTCCATTGGCAACTCTAGTTACTATTCACTAGCGTAAATGAAAAAATTCAAATAATTATGAAATGACCATAGAAAATTAAAATTCCTTAACTAATGAACTCATTAGAATTTTTGAGCTTCATGGTAATGTATTTTCAGTTCCATCCGGGTACATCTTGAAGCTATCCTAGCACCAACTCATTTAAGGCTACTATTCACTAATTTTTGGCCTAAAGTTATTTATTGGTTTTGCTAAAATTGTTAATTAATTTATTTTCCACATTTTGTAGCACGTCAAAGGTTTTTTACTAGTACTCACCCTTTCTGGCCTTACACAAGTACCTTGGCATCTTGGGAACACTATTCCTACCTTAGAGGCACTATTCATGAAACTTAGATTTACAAGCATTATAATCCTTCCCCTCTTAAGGAATTTCATCCTTGAAATTACCTAATAAAAACAAGTGCGGATATTAAGTTTTCATTTGTTTCTTGCTTTCCCACATGGCCTCTTTTGTCTTGTGATGCCTTCGAAGCACCTTTACTAATAGAATTGATTTATTCCTCAACTGTTTCACCTCTTTAGTCAAGATCTGCACTAGTTCTTCCTCATAGGTTAAGTCTAGTTGTATTTGAACTGCCTATGTACTTATTACAAGTGAAGTATCAGATTGATATTGCCTCAACATTGAAACATGAAATACATCATGTATTTATTGTAACTCAGGTGGTAAGGCTAATCGATATGCCACTAGTCCCATATGTTTTGTGATCTCATATGGGCTAATGAATATGGGGCTCAACTTCCCTTTCTTGGCAAATCTAAATATCTTCTTCCATGCTAATACTTTCAAGAGCACTTTTTCATTGACTTCATATTTAATTCTTCCATTTCAAATCAACATTTGACTTTTGTTGGTCAGTGGTAGCCTTTAATATGTCCCTTATGATCTTAACCTTCTCCTTTGCATCTCTAATTAAGTTTGGTCCTATAATCTTACTTTCACCTATCTCACTCCAACAAAGAGGATTCATGCACCTTTTGCCATATAGTGCTTTATATGATGCTATGCCTAAACTAGCCTGATGGTTTTTATTGTAGGCAAATCCAACTAAGGATAAATACTAATCCTAGCTTGCTTTAAATTCAATAGCACAACTGCACAACATGTCTTCCAATACCCGTTTCACCCGTTCTAACTATACATCTATTTAAGGGTGAAATATAGTACTAAGAGTCAAATGAGTACCCAAAGTTTCCTATAATTTCTTCCAAAATTTAGAAGTAAAACATGGATCCCGATCTAATATAATAGCTACAGGTACTTCATGTAACTTCACAATTTCATCAATATACAACTTTGCCAATCCATCTAAGGAGTACTCCATTTTAATTGGGATAAAATAAGCTATCTTGGGTAATCTATCCATAATTACCCACACTACATCACATTTGCTTCTAGTCACTAGCAATCCCATTACAAAATTCATAGTGACTTTTTCCCATTTCCATGCTGGTATTGCTATTAGGTGTAATAATCTAGAAGGAACTTGATCATCTGTACTTGCTTATATGTTAAGCATTAGTCCATGCACTCTACCATATCTCTTTTCCTCCTCGACCATAAATAATGAGGTTTTAAATCCAAATACATCTTTGTACTTCCTAAATGCATGGAATATGGGGTTTTATATGCCTTCCTTATAATCCATGTCCTTAATCCATCTATCTCAGGTGCACATAACCTACCATGGTAATAAAGGCATCCATTTCCTTTAAGTTTAAGATCAATGGTCTTCCCTTTTTTACTTTACCCATCATCTGCACAAGTTGTTCATCACGTATCTATGCTTCTTTCATTTATTGCTTGAAGTTAGGTTTGACTTATAGCCCAACTAAGATTGCATCACTTTTTATGTACTCCATTTTGGCATTTATGGTTTTTAAAGTAGTGATAAACTTCTAGCTTAAGGCATTTACAACTACATTTTCCTTGACAAAATAGTGGTCAATTAAGTAATCATAATCTTTTTTCAATTCCATGCAGTATCGTTGTCTCGAGTTCAATTCATTCTATATGTGTAGATATTTCAAACTTTTATGATCCGTATAAATTTAGCATCTTTTGCCAAATAAGTAATGTCTCCACACTTTCAATGCAAAAATAATAGTAGCCAACTTTAGGTTATAAGTGGGGTAATTCCTTTCATAGGGCTTTTAACTACCTTAAAACATATGCAATCACCTTACCTTCCTACATCAAAACATAGCCAAGTCTGTTATACAAAGCATCACTATATATAACAAAATCTTTCCCTTGCTCAAGTTGAGTAAGGATAAGAGGTTCTATTAACATCACCTTTAATCTGTCAAAGCTTGCTTTACATTTATCATCCCATACAGATTTCATGTCCTTTTGCAATATCCTAGTAAGTAGGGCTATAATTATTAAAAAGCCCCTTATAAACCTCCTGTAATACCCTGCCAATCCTAGGAAGCTTTGAATCTTTGTCAAGTTCCTAGGAGTATTCCATTCTAATATAGCTTTCACATTACTAGGATCCACCATAATGCCTTTAGCTGATGCAATATGACCGACAAATGCTACCTCATTCAACAAAAATTCACACTTACTCAACTTAGCATATAGTTGTTTTTCCTTCAGGGTCTATAATACAATCCTGAGGTGCTACTCATACTCCTTTTAGCTCTTGGAATACACTAGTATGTAATCTATAAATGCCACCACAAACTGATCAAAATAGGGTTTAAAAATCCTAATCATTCAGTCTATGAAAGCTGTTGGGGCATTAGTGAGTCCAAATGGCATCACTAGGAACTCATAATGCTTGTACCTAAATCTAAAAGCAATTTCTAAAATGTCAACTTCCTTAATATGCAACTGATGGCACCCAACTTTAAGTCTATCTTAGAGAAGACACTAGCACCTCTAAGCCGACCAAAGTGGTCATCGATGCTAGGTAATGGATATTTATTCTTGACTTTTACCTTATTCAATTACTTATATTCAATGCATAACCATAGGGATCTGTCTTTCTTCTTTACAAACAGCATAGGTGCTCCACACGATGAGGAACTCAGCCTAATGAAGCCTTTATCCAATAATTCTTACAATTGGATTTTTAGCTCCTTTAGTTTTACTAGTGCCATCCTATATGATGTAATAGACGTAGGAGTGGTATCCGAGTACACTTCAATCTCAAAGTGCAACTCCTTGTGTGGAGGTAAGCATGGTAACTCATCTAGAAACACATTAGGGAATTCATACACTATAGGTATTTAGTTAACATAGGGTGATGTGTTATTAGTGTCAATCACATAAGCTAGATAGGCTTCACACCACTTTTGGATGAGTTGCCTTGTTGTTATTGTTGAAATGATATTAGGTAAGGAATTTCTTTCACCCACTATTGTCACTGTCTATCCCTCGACTGTCTTGAGGGTTAACCTCTTTTATTCATAGTCAACTAGTGCTCGATGTTTTGACAGCCAATCCATACCCAAAATAACATCAAACTCATGGAAAGGTAGTTTAATGAGATCAATAGGAAATACTTATTCTTAGATCATCTAAGGACAACATCTATCAACTCTGTTCACTATCACACTCTATCCGATCAAATTGCTAACTTAGATATCTATATTTATAGGCTCAGGTTCTAACCCTCTATCTTATGCTTGTGTGGTAGAGATATAAGAATTAGTTGACCCTGGGTTTTTTAATGCCAAAATAGATACCTCAAATAAAGAGAAAATACCAACTATCACATTAGGAGCCTCAGCCTCTTCATAGGCTTGGATGGCATACTATTGTGCTAATGCTTATGCTTCTAATTTAGTCCTCTAACTGCTACTTGGCAAGTCATTTCTACTCTATCTCTACCCTCTGTTAAGTGCTAGTGTATAAGCCTATATCCGAGTACCCTCAGCCTACCTCTAAAGGCATTCATTCTCAAAATGATCTCTAGCTTTGTAAGTAAAACATTCACCTTTCTTAGTCTACCAACACTACCCCAATGTCTTCTATTATAGGTCCCACATATCAAAGGTACACTCATGGCAATAGATACTAGAGCACTAAAGGCCTACTGTGGAGGTTGCAACCTAGATTAAGAAGGCTAACCTAACCTCTATGTTTGGCCCTACTTATGTGACTATTAAGGAGCCTAGGATTCTCTCTGCTTTTTGCTTATCTAAGGTACTAAGCTAGTATGTCCAATAGAAAATAGCCTCTTTTTTTTAGAATAAGTCCTTTTTCTCTTATACCATTTCTTTCATAGCATAGGCTGCTAACACTAAGATAGAAAACTCTTTAATCTATATGGTAGCAATCTGTATTTGTAGCTCCACATTGAGGCCTTTCTCAAACCTCTTACACCTCTCCTCCTCTATGGGTCTAAACTTTTTAGCATATTTGCTCAATTGAGCAAAGTCTTTATATTTTGATATGGACCTCCTTCCCTATTTTAGGTCCAGAAACTCCTACCTCCTCTTATCTTTATAAGACTGAAGTATGTATCTTTTTCAAAACTCTTTAAGGAAATACCCCTAAGTGACATCTACTATAGCTTTCTTTTTCTTCATAGTATCTTAACAGTGGAAAGCTTCCTCTGGGAGGAGTGAAGTAGCACACTTTAGACTCTCCTCATCGGTACACTCAAGCTATTTTAATATTCGAACTGTACACTCTAGCCAGTATTCTACCCTTGCAACATCATCATCTCTGGAACCCAAAAAGTCTAGAGCCCTCATCTTCTTTACTCTTTCTAGGCAAGTATTTTACAAGGCAACTGGTGGTGGTAGAGGTGGTGCTAGAGCAAGTGATGGGGCAATAGTAGCAGAAGTATGCCTCAGCAAATCTACTATCTACTGTAGAAGTACTAGCGAAGCCTCTGCCTATGCCTAGGCCTATGGCTGAGCCTATGCCTATTGTGCAGTATCACTAGGCATTAGTGTGGCTGTGCTTATTCCATGGATGGTGGTAGGAGCATACCTAGCCACCTTCACTTCTCCTTTTGGTGGGGCTTGCTCATTATTGTATCACTACAAAAGAATAAACTATCAGCCTCATGCAGCGTAACTTTATTGGGTACATAGAATCCTAGACACTAGCAATTATGTATAACATGCCTAGGAATGCCTAAACTTATTCTGATACTACCAAATGTAGCATTCCCTACCATTTCCCGAAGGAACCCGATAAGGGATGTTACTTCCCAGAGATTACCCATCTATGTTCTACTCCAACCCCTATTTCTTTAACACTTACATCCATCTCCCTTTTTAAAAATATTCTGGTTATTTACCTATCCAAACCCTATTACTACCTTATGTTGGCTGTAATTAATTAGTAAAACCTCCAATCAAACATAAATCAATTTTACAAAAATTTAGGCAGCATAATGGCTACTCGAGGAAAAATAAAAAATTTTAAACCTATTAAAAACACTTTTATTATCATTATTAGCTCATTCTCTAAGTCCTAAACCCTTCTAGTCCTCCAATCTCATCTCAGCACACACACATCACCTTAAACACATAGGGTCTTAGAACCACATCATTCAGGACTATGAAATCCATATGTGTGTGTGTGTGTATATATATATAAGACATTCAGTTTGTTATATATATATATATATATA